>SCHK01135994.1:0-22726 GCA_004124795.1 Poropuntius huangchuchieni | reverse complement strand
TAATCTATACTGCATAGCATCTATTACTATAATCTCCAGCGTTGAATCTTATTACAAATCTTACATTTAAAAAACAAAAAAATCTGTTTAAAATGTAGAATCGTATTTGATACATCGGGTTTTTATGACTAATATAATATAATAAAATATGGAGCTCATCCTCAAGGAGGAAAAAAACATTATTTAGAGACCCAAACTGAACACAAATATGCAATTTGGTGTAGTTGCTGATATTTATATGGTCAAAAAGTTAGATAAAATTCTGATAACTTGTAATGTAAAACAATAAAATCTGTAAAATAGTATTGCCGACTATTTACATGCAGTAAAATACATATAAATGTAACTTATCACTCCATGTCTACCAATAAAAAAAGTCTTAGTAAGATATTTAATTCTTAGTTTTATCAAAGCTCTTTAGATTTAATTGTGCATAAATGCAATGTAATTTTGCATTTTAATTTTGTAATGTAAGTGCTGTCAAACGATTGATCACATCCGTAATAAAATAAAATATTTATATAATATATAAAATATTTATATATTTGTGTTTGCTTTATAAAAATTATTTAAAGATCTCACTGCAAAAAGACACATGTACCACAACCTGAAGGTGAACAGTTTTAGAATTATACTAAAAGTTCTTATACTTTAAAAAAAAAAAAAAAAAAAAAAGCTATGAACTATCAATCAGACGACAGAAGTTATGTAGAAGATTGTGTACATCAGGTTTCTCAGGAAAGTTTTGATCTGATTGATATCACATAATATTTTTGTATCAAATATGATGCAATAGGCTTTACAGGGTTAAACTCTTTTTCCATCACAACGCTCTCTCTGTCTGATCCAGGATCATTTGGTGTGTTTTCTTCCTGGCACACTGGCTCTCGGTGCTCACAACGGTCTGCCCGCTGATCACATGGACCTGGCTCTGCAGTTGATTGAGACGTGTCATCAGATGTATGCGCAGATGGAGACGGGCCTGAGCCCAGAGATCGCTCATTTTAACCTGCAGTCCGACACCGGACGGGACATCGATGTGAAGGTACATTAACCTGTACAGTCACCACTCATTTCTGACAATAAACTCCCTGGGCGCTTGGAGCCGTGGCCTTAAACTGCTGATGCAGGGTTTGGAATGAAGCCATCATTCATTTTCTTTCCTTCGTCTAGAAATAAAATGGTAATAAGCCCCCAAATAGTGCAGAAACCGTGTTCAGACTGTCCAATCAAGGCCTTTGTGTTTCTTTTCTATCATCTGTTCTGAAGAACAGTATTTCTGTGCTCAGCACTGATGAGGATGACTTTTAAAAAAGTTGGTGCCCTTTCACATTAACAGATATTTTTCTCTCTCAATATGTGTGTGCAGCCTGCAGACAGACACAATTTACTGAGACCTGAGACGGTTGAGAGTCTGTTCTACATGTACAGATACACCAAGGACAGCAAATACAGGGACTGGGGCTGGGACATACTGCAAAGTTTCAACAACTATACCAGAGTGAGTGAGAACTACAAAATATTTTGGTCTACATTTGATTATTTTATTTTTTTAATACCACGGGGGTTAAAAAAAATCTGAGAGAGAAATGTATGCTTGGAAAAAACACATATATAAATATTAAATGTATTTTATTTTTACTGTAGTTGTTATTTTAGTATTATTTATATACCATTATGATTTTTATTGATATTTTGAGTAGCTTTTTATTTTTATACATTGTTTTCATTTTTTTTTTTTAGTAATTTGATGTGCTTTTGTAATTTTTATTTCTGTATAGTTCTGTTTATCTTTCATTTACTATTTCATCTTTAGTTCAACTCATTTTATTCTAGTTTATTTTTCTTTAAGTGTGAGTTTTTCATCTAATATTTATATTTTGTTTTATTTAAGTTTTAATAGTTTTACATGTTTAATCATTAGATATTTCATAGGTTTATATAAAATATTGTATATCAGAGTTAAAAATAACCTTGTCTAAACTTCAAAAATGATGCCTCAGTTCACTTGCTGCTTTTAAGAAGTTTCTAATTTTTAGTGGAATTTTTTTTTTTTTTTTAGACAAAATAATATAGAATTTTAATATGATCCACTTATCTGTAATCAGCTATAAAATGACAGTAATTGACTTTTTGGTCCAATTCATAAACATTTCACACACACTTCTTTACTCTCTTCCTGTCCCAGGTCCCCGGCGGGGGCTACACCTCCATAAGTAACGTCCGTGACCCCGTGAACCCCGCGCCTAGAGATAAAATGGAGAGTTTCTTCCTGGGCGAGACGCTGAAGTATCTCTTCCTCCTGTTTTCTGACGACAACGAGCTGATCAGTCTGGACAAGTACGTGTTCAACACCGAGGCCCATCCGCTGCCCATATGGCCCTCCACCTCATGAGGGTGGAGGCCAGAATTATGCTAATCCTCACTTGAGGTTGGCTTCAACAGGAAATGATGCAGGCTTCCATAGGAAGTGACCCCTCAGAGCTTCTCTGCGGGAATGTTTCTGCTCTGAACTGAGGTGGCGAGTTACACACCGATCTTTAACTGTGCGCTTGAGGTTTATTTAAATGCAGTCAGACTCTTTATTCACCCAGAAGAACAGATTTGGTGGCGGTTTTACGCATTACGGGTGGTGAAATACCACAAATATTGTTTATACTTTATAAGACTTCACTTACCTTTGAGCTCATGGGACGCCTGCAAAGTGTGACACTCTTGCATGTTGGACGAGCCCGTTCAGCTGCAACAATATTTAGGTGTTCCATCTGCCGTATTTGGGACAGAAACATTAGTGTCAGAGCGCCGTAAATCACGCGGCAGACTGCTGAAAGCACACACTGTGAAAAACACCAAGCACTTTGTAAAATGAAGACTTCTTTTTTTGTTAACACCGTTCTTTCTATGTGTACAGATGAATGCTCTCGATGTGAGTGGCTCACCTTTATTTTTGCAGGCTGTTACAAAAGGACTCTGTGTCAATTTCCCTTTTGTGCGAGTCAGGATGCATTAGGGAACATATCGAGTACTTTACAGATCATCATCTTGAGATTTATTTGGGAACCCTCTGGGATTGTGTATTTTTCTGTTATTTATGTTGACTTTAGTGTGCGTACTTCAGTGAACGCTAATGATTTGATGTAGTGGATGCCGCCCGGAGCCCTGCTTGAATTGCTGCGCTGTAGATTTACTTTATTATTTACAAATTTCGGAAGCTGTTGTGTGGCACTGGATGCTGTGACGCTACATTTAGCTGAACTGAGATCAGATGTGTATATATGTTCATTTATTCATTCAAATTTCACAGCGAAACTACACTGAAAATGGATGAACTGTGTCTGATCGACAGTCAAAATCGTGTGATAATAAAGCTACAGAATTTCCCTTGTCATATTAGAGCACAGTGGTAATCTATATCCGCATGCTGCCATCTGTTTCAATGTGTTAGATGATTGTAAGCATTAAATAAATCATTCACCCAGCAATGAAATGAAAACATCATTTACTTAACACAAACCTGAATTACTTTCTTCCTGGTCAATTAATTTCTGTGTTTCGAGAAAGAAAGTCTTACAGGTTTGGAATGACATGAGGGTGAATTAATAATCAGAGATATTTTATTTTTAGCTGACCTGTTACTTTAAGATCGATAAATGTAGTCACAGCTTAATTTCCAAGTGCGTATCACCTGTTGAGTTTATCTTTGCCATCAAGTGTTTGTTTCTCCTATCATCTCATCTGCCTTTGGTCAAACAGCAGTCATCCAATCAAAACATTCAGGCTTTCAGAAGCTGTCAGACCAATGCAAAATAATCCTTCATCTGAAACAATCCATTTTCATGCTGATTGACATTTGCATTACAATATGTCTTTTCCGTGTCACATTCATCTTGCTGCTTCTGGTGATACGGCGTCAAAATCTGCAACGCTTGTGCCTTTCGATTTATAGAATACAGAGTGATCGCATGATAATGAGAGATTTCTCCCTGATTGCTTCTCTCGTCTCTTTGCTGCAATCAGCGGTTTGTGATTACCGTTTGTGCTCGCTCGCGAGTGTTAAATGAAGGAGCCCGGAGTGGACACAGATCTGATGAGGGTTTGTGAAGGTCAGGTTGTGTTCGATGTATTAATATCCAGCACAGCTGAGCTGTTTTTTATAATGGTAAAGATACGAGCAGGTCTCTGAGGTTGTTGACATTTGTGAAGTATAAAGATAGGTAAAAACTTAACAAAATTAAGTTAATTGTTAAAGCAGTAGTTCACACAAAAATGAAAATTTGATGAACATTTACTCACCCTCAGGCAATCCAAGATGTGATTGAGTTTGTTTCCTCATGAGAATAGATTTGGAGAAATTTACAGTAGCATTACATCACTTGCTCACCAAAGGATCCTCTGCAGTGAATGGGTGCCGTCAAAATGAAAGTGCGAACAGCTGATAAAACCACCATAAGTTATCCACATAACTCCGGTCCATCATAAAGATATTTTAACCTTATTGCTGCCAGCTAAAATATGTTTACTCTATACATAATATTGCTTTCTTCAGTGAAAAAAGTCTTGTCTGAATCAGGAGAGAAATATGCACAGATCAAGTATTGTTCGCAAGCCAAAACAGTTCTGAATCTTTTTTTTTTTTTTTTTTTTTACTGGAGGAAGCATTAGTATGGATTATAGGCTCATATTTTAGCCAGAAGCAATGGTTTAAAGTTAAATTACATTATTGATGGATTTTAACTTTCATTCTGATGGCACCCATTCACTTAAGAGGATCAATTGGTCAGCAAGTGATGTGAAAATTTCTCCAAATCTGTTCTATTGAAGACAAACTCTACATCTTGGATGGCCTGAGGGTGAGTACATTTTCTGCAAATTTTCATTTTTGGGTGAACTATTCCTTTAATAGCAAGTTTTTGTTGTCGTTGTTGATTTGTTTGGGGTTCTTTTGGGTTTTACTTGTCTTAATTATTCCTTTTTGTTATATTTATTGCATCACATTTTTATGTACTAAAATTAAAATTCAACAGTTGCAATTGCAATGTGCCACCTTTGAGATTTCATATTATACAATGTACATTTCTACAATTTTTAACAAAAGGGAGCTTGTTCTAGTCTAGTGTGATTATGCATACTTTTTCATGTTGATTAAATTATGCATAATATTACATATTCATAATTTAAAATCCATGACAAAAAATGCTATCCTGCCAAATGACTCCTCTGGAAGTGGATATTGAATATTGTAAACATTGTCCTTGTAAATACTGTTTGAAAAACCTGCCTTGCTACATTGCAAAAATAATTTTCTTCATCAGCATTTTGTCTTGTGTTCCAGGTCTATGCTGCAAGAACAAACTATTTATCAAAAAATAAAGTTAATTCAAAATATGTTCTTGTAAAACAAGTCAACATATTGTAATATGTTGATGGCATTACACAGCAATTTCGCTTCTCAAGTAAGTTTGAAGAATGTTTAGATATTTATTTTATTACTGGAAAACAAGATAAAACTACTGTTGAAGAAAGTTGTCTTGGCTTTAGAAGCACATTTGTTGTTGTTTTTGCACTACAGTTGAAGTACAACTTTTTTGTGTATCGTCTTGTACTTATTCCTACATTATCAGCATATAACAAAAACAAAATAAAACCGACAAGCTGAAGTTGTCTGTGTTCTTTTCAAAGGATGCAGAGATTTCTTTCCACTGACAAACTTCAAATCAGTGCAAGCAATACAGCACCTGACATCTGCTCAGATCCGTCCCTCAGCCATGCACACGTTATCTCTGATCCCACTCGGATGCCCATCGCAACCAGGGCAGAAACAGCACTGTGAGAATTTCCAATTTCTGCTGTGAACATTTTTCTATTGCTGACTTGTATGAGGGTTTTCAGTCATGCACTTTCTTGGTTGCCGATGTGAGGAAATCGGACTCCTCTGACCTGTCAGCAGAATGTCAATGTCGTGTTCGCTCATGCATTTATGATAGAGAACTGCAGTCCAGAACTGCTTTACATCACAACTTCCTATCATCTGAGAGCTTCGGCACAAAAAGAACAATGTTTAATGTGTCCAGTTGTGTTCAGAATTTTCATCTGAGCAAAATTACATATATAAATCCATTATTGATGGTTAAATTTCAAAGTTTGTGCACAAACAGCCAGTGGCTTATATCCCAACACAAATTTATCCACTTGTTTGGCCATAAAGTAGTTGGTCCAGCTGAGAAATACTGACCTGATATGGTTAAAGTTGTTCCCAGAATTCACAGCTTGAGCATGGCCAATTTTCTGCATGACGGTGAAGTGTGACAGGCTACCTCTCCGGTGTTGAGAAACTGCTGTATAATTGCTTCCCTTCTCATCAGGAATGTGCCTGCCTGTTCAAACATCATGGCCTCTGTTGGTTCCACTGAGAAAGGGCACCAAATTAAAGGAAGGTGACATTTGTCTTGTAAGTTTAGCCATATGAATTGAGTGAATGCTGGAGCGTTAATTAGATATAGTTGTTTTGTTTTTGTTTATTTATTTTTCCTAACATGGTTGACATCTCTCATGATTTTGTTTGTTTTGTCATGTCAAATTCATAACATTTTATATGATATTTGTGTGTTTTTTTAAAGGAATAGACTGGTTTTGCTTGTAAACAGACAAGATGACTTTTTACTGGAGATATAGGATTTTTTTTTTTTTTTTTTTTAACTCTTAATAATAGTTTCTTACAAGCATGCTGTTTTTCACTTTACAGGTGGTTAATGAATGGACTGTGGATTACTTGTGATGTTTTAATCAGCTTTTTGGGCTCTCATTCTGATGGCACCCATTCACTACAGAGGATCCATTCACGAGCAAGAGATTTAATGCAAATGTGTTCATGACGAAAAAAACAAACTAATCTACATCTTAAATGTTCTGAGGGTGAGTGAGTTATCATTTTTGGGTGAACCATTCCTTTAAAATAGCTTTATGGATTTCGTTTGATTTGAATCACGAGCATGATGAAAAGTATGTAATCAAATAAACAAAGGTTAAATATAAAACTACTGAAGTATAGTCACTAGTTCTATAGTCATTGTATACTTTTTAATGATATAACATGATAGATAGATTTGACAGATGGACAGATGGATAGAAAATGTGATTATAACATATATGACTGGTTACCTTCACCTGACTGGAACAAAGGCACTTAACCAGGATGGGAATTCTTTGGCATTCTAATGGTCTCTCCCTTAATAGCGACAGCTAAATGTGCTCATTAAAGTGATAAATGCTCACTGTTAGCCAGAGGTTTACAGCTGTTTGGGTGTGATGAGAGAGAGTTAGATAGACCCTAGGGTACGGTTAGGGGGTAAACACAAAATTCCGCCAGTATTCCAGCTGGCTTGGGTATTGGGAAATCCATGTGGAGCTGAGGGTGAAACGAGGGACACATTAGTGAAAGCTTGCAAACTGTTTGAAAGCCCTGGGCTAAAAGAGCTGAACTTCGAAGGATCCTTTTTAAACGTCAGGGGGAGGAGTAGATGGATTGGTAGCCTGGAAGTAAAGTTTACAGTGTATTTAAGTTGTTCTCTTTGACAGTCTCTCTGTTGAGGTGAGTAAGAAAGAGCTGCAAGAGTTTCTTTTTTTCTGCTGAGCACAAAATATGTCAGTAAAACAGTAGCCATTGATTTCTATATTACGGAATAAATAGCTACTGGTTATTTAGCATTCTTTAAAATATAGAAGAAAGAAAGTAAAACTCATGCAGGTTTGGAACAAGTGGAGAGTGAGTAATTGATGACAGACTTTTTATTTTTGGGTGAACTAAGTTTCTTTGATTTCACTCCCACTTCCCACAAAAAAAAAAAAAAAACTCAAAATACCCTTTTATTGTGAGTTCAGAAGTATATGCAATAATTAGAAGGTTTCCACTCCAGTAAATTGTCAGGAACGATTAAACAGAAGGATAAAGATGATCAATTTTGGTGTCCTTCTGGGAGTGAGCGTTAATGGGCAACTAGCACTCGTAACGTCGGACTAAAAGGGTTTCGGATATTGAAATGGGAATCTTCCAGACAGAGGGAGGAGGAGGTGGTGCTTTCAGACTTCAAGGTGAATGGAGAGAAGGACAGAATGAGAATCGGAGACTGACAGCAAGACGGAGAGAGATATATAAGGAGGTGGAAAATGACTCTAAAAATCAGTTCATTCGTGCAGCGAAG
Organism: Poropuntius huangchuchieni; assembly: GCA_004124795.1. NCBI lineage: Eukaryota > Metazoa > Chordata > Actinopteri > Cypriniformes > Cyprinidae > Poropuntius > Poropuntius huangchuchieni. The sequence goes on along the minus strand of SCHK01135994.1, from coordinate 14,528 downwards.
CACAGACTTCCTCCTCCTGGTGCAGGTACCGGATTTGTCTGAAGAGGGCCTTTGGTGCGTGGGCTGAATGCGTCACATACGGTCCCCGGTGGTCTGACAGCAGCTCCACAGGGACGGCCTGTCGGACTGACGATTATAAGCTAAGGATAAACACACAGCCGTTCTTAGCTGAGCTGGGGAGCGCGCGCTAAAATGAGCTGACAGGTGCGTGCGCGGTGCGCCCACGTTATTCGCTCTTTGAAAGAGCTCCAGCTAGACCCATAAGACAAAGACAGGTGATGCAGGATGACATCCATAATAAAAGGGACGTTCAGCATCAGGTTAGAGCGACTCAGACGATACCAAGAGCAGCATCAGTATGCCCGGTGCACATTGTTTTGGCTATAACACTGTCTTGCTGATAAAAAGAAGCCTTTGGACTTCATAAATTCAGCAGCTGATTAAAAGTTTGGGTTGTGAAAGATATTTGAAATTTGTTTTGCTCCATATATTACGAATTTGGCCTGTGTGCAAAATTGCGTCACGCACTGTCTGAATGGAGCAGGGACAGAATTTTCTGGAGAGGTTGATGTGTAAATTATTATTGATCAACCTTTCACACCTTGTCAAAATATATTTTTTTCTAAAGGCTGTGTTCTCACACTCAGGTGATCTCAGATTACTGCTTAAAATAGGCTTGATGATTAACAACCCATAATAATCTTTCCAGCACTTGGCAATATTGGAAACGAATGGAACTAATCATGCAGAGCCATCTGATATTTAATTAATGATGAATTTTAATGAATTTTAATTTTAAATAATACGGCTTCATTTGCATATTCATTCAATATTATGCAGCAGCATGTAAATAAATCAATTGACAAGTAATTAAAAATAAATGCAGGACTAAATTTGTTTATTTTAAATATATAGCAAGTCATTTATTCCTTTGTTTATATTCCTATAATGATTGATTGATTGATTGATCCTCAATATCAGATAGACTTCGATTGGACAAATACATCACGTGTCGAGCGTGACGCATTAACTTCTGGTCCCTAGGTAAAATTCGCGACGTTGATCCGACATAGACACAAAAAAAGGATTTTGTTTTTTTAAATCTCTTTAAATCGCCGTTCTATATTTTTAACCGTTTTCCTCAGATACTTAAACTAGCGTGTGGCAGTGTAAAGTTCATGAATAGTTAACTTAAAAGCTTATGAAGGTTAGCACTGAGGTAGTTTGTTGCGAAAGATAATTTGCCTTATTGTTCACTGCTTGTATAAAGTCATTTGGCACCCCTTTTCTAACCTCTTTCATAATTTCAAGTGAACATCTTAATCCAGGGTTAACACCAGGCTTTACATGGTGTTAAAAATAAATGAATAAAACTCTACTAAGCAAGGGTTAAGTGTTTAATAGCCTAAATCATACAGTAGAAGAGACTAGTGCAGTGATTTTAATTGATTAATTCTTGCATAGGTACTGCATGTTAATTGATAAAAAAAAAAACATTGTTATTGCTTTGATTGTTACATTTTTTTAAAATAGATTTTTTTTTTATACATCCACTTGAGTAGAGCCTGACAATCTGTTCAAAGCACATTTTCATGATGTAAAAAATATTATTACACACCTTTGATAATTCCCGCGGGTGCCACCTTCACACACATTCCGTTATTTTTCAGGGGCCTTTGACTCATACCTCCGCAGACTGAGTATTCCCTTGCTAAAGGTGCATATGGAGCTTCAAGAGCACGCTCTCCTGATTGCAAAGTGAGCTAATTTTCACATGGGACTCATTAATTGTTGCCTTGTGCATAACAAAAAGCCTTAATAAGTGTTGTGAGTGCATTCCAACAAGTCGTTTCCTTGTCCCTATTAATTTCATGCCACGAGGCAAGTTCCAAATTAAGCATCTTGCCTGTTTGCTATTTCAATGACTGCTTTTTAAAAGGGAGCAAAGCAAAGGTCACTTAAAATCCGAAAGAGAGAGGTTGAGTTGCCAAAAGCAATTTTTCTGAGAGGCAGTGGCTGGGACGGTAAGGTTCATATGTGCAGACAGCAGCCCTGCAGCTTTAAGTAAGACTGTGCATGTATAAATACTCACACAGGCTCTTAACATATATGCGTGAAAGTCCAACCCACGCTAATGGAGCCCCACTGAAGAACTTAAAGGTTCTGGCCCTTGCTGTCATTTCCATATGGTACACGCTGGAAAACATAAAGATGGGGAAAAAGCTGAGTATGTGCTACCTCTTAACCTGTACTCACGAAATTAAAAAAAAGATAGAGGACTGTGTGGATTAAAGTGAGTTTTAACAATGCATACAGATTCCGGTTTCTATTGTTTTTGGCCATGTTTGTGGCATATCTGAATTTTTCAGGATTGGGCTTGGTGGATGGGAGAAAAATCGATTGTCTGATGCATAGCAATTCTCTCTTCAACGATTCTGAATCGATTTTGAAAGCTGACTTGCTTTTATGATGTGAAATTAATGTAAACACACAGTCAATATCCTAAGGACAGGATAAAAATCTAAAATGTTGAAATAGATCCGTGCATTAGTAAAATTCCATTCTAATAGATTGTTCCCTTAATGTTTGCAAAATTGAGAAAAACAAATTTAAAAACTAAAATAGCATTTTTTAACTTAATGGGGATGTTAGCTAAACATTCTTAGAACATATTTCTGTTAGTTTGCTAAAGATTCTCTCCCCTTCTGTAACTTGATGTTTAAAAGCCTTAAAGCACCTTGGGAGACATGCCACTCAGTTTAATAAGGACAGAAATTGTACAGACAGTCAGAATGGGGCAAACTAGTAAAGGTCAAGGGTGTGCGAGAGAAAAGTGGTCACTGGATAGCTGTTAAGGAGGTTGGAAAAGTCATCCTCGGCCATTTGGCTGTTTTTGCTGAAAATTGCTTTCTCTACTGAGAATTAGACATGCAGAGTCCCCACATAACCCTCCGCTGAGGACACGCTGTTGGAGCGCTGCCATTTTTGTGATGCTGATCATTTGTATTACAAAGTGATAATGTTTATGTCCCACAATATGGTGGTGGTTTAAAGCCATTAAAGAGAGCTGATTACACTTTTTCTGAACAAAAGCGAAGACACAGCACAAGCAATCAATTCTTGTCATTATAGCTTTAATGGTATTTGTTACCAAAAACTGTTAGATCAATACAAATAAAAAAACTTCCTGGCTTATTATATACAACCCATAATATGAAATTGCTTTGCTGCAAGGACTCACTTAAAGAAAAGCGTTGTGTATGTTGAAAATATAGAGGAGCATTTGTTTTTTTCCTTTCCAGGTCATTCACAGACAGCCTCCGTGTTTTATGGACTGAGCATTTTCCTGAAGCTTCATGTCAGGCTATGGCAAGAAAATGGATGAATAAGGACATTGTGTGTGAGAATGACAATGAAATATAACATAATAGCGGTGCAACATATAACACAGAGAATGGCACTAACAGCTGGGAACTGTGGCAGGTCTCCCCGATGCTACAGTAAATAATGAACAATAAATATAGCAGGTGATAAAAATAAACAGTTATGAATATAATGCTAAAATGAAATATTGCAGGGCATACTGAGTACAGTTCAAAATGATAAATGCACAAGCTGCTGCTTAAGGCAGGACATAGGTTACTGCCTAAATCATGTCTTTATCTATCTACAGTATTTTTTATTTACTTATTTTAAGAATAAAATTGTATGTATTTATGTACTTTGCCTAAACATTTTAAACTTCAGATTAAAGCTCACTTTCAGGAGAATTAGTTATGCATTTCTCGTTTTAAGGATGATTAGATATACAAATATACTGATTAAAAAATATATTTATATTATATTCTTTGTCTATACGTTGCATAATATATACAATCTTGTCCTTAAAAAGGGTTATACACTAAACAACTACACCTCTCAGATTCATTGTACTGTACTCCATACCAAGCGATGCTGTATATAAGGATATTGACTTTTAACACTGTATATCAAAAAGTACCTTGTTTATCCTAAACTGCCTGGAGGACAAATATATTACCGTTGAAAATAAGAGACAGCGCCAATTCCAAAGAAATAGATCAGTTTATTGAACCCATCCATCTCTCTGTAAGGCCAAGGAATGCGGACTAATTTACATTAGCAATAAAAGCAGGGACTTTCACATTCCTTCTCCAACCCACTGGTTTCCAGGATCTGGCAGTGGAGGCAAATTGCCCTTGTAATTCAATGACATTACCTGAGCCGCTTGAACAAGTGAGTGACCGGCAGACAAATGAGATCCATATTGAGAAGCCTCATCTCCTTCGATCTCACAGGTACATATTTACAGCCCACTTATCTCAAAGTCCTTATCTCAAACTCTTCAGTATTTTTAGACCTGCCGTTTAAGGCTTTTAAAATTTAACACTTTGTATTCTGGTGTTTTTTTGGATTTTTCTTAGCGGAGGGTGTAGTTCCAACATCTGCCAGCAGGGGCTGATGCTAACCAGCCAACAGTACCTATGGGCCTATTGAAGGGTAATCAACTGTGTAACAGTTTTGTGGTAATTAGCTAATAAATTAAAGGAATCATTCACCCAAAAATGAAAAGAAAATCTCAGCAATGGATCCACTGCAATGAATGGGTGCCGTCAGAAAGAGAGTCCTGATAAAAACAACACACAACTCCATTCCATCAATTAAAAAAAAGCTGTGTGTTTGTACTAAACAGATCCATCATTAAGACAAATTTAACTTCAAACCATTGCTTCTGGCTAAAATATGAATTCTTTATAAATAGTGCTGCTTTCTCCAGTCAAAAAGTCATGTATTTTGAATCAGGAGAGAGATATGCATAGACCAAGCACTGTTTAAAAACTGCCCAAAACAGTTCTAAACCAATATGTCGGTGGATTTTGATGTGGGAGGACAACAGAGTATGGACTTTTTCACTGAAGGAAGCATTATTATGGATTATAGACTCATATTTTGACCAAATATTTGGGTTAAAACACCTTGATGGAATTGTGTCTTACTGACAGGCAGCTTTATACTTTACAATGTGTTGATGGACTGGAGTTAAACTATTCCTTTAAGGTTGAATTAGGTTAAACTGGGACTATCATAATTCCCTTTATCCACTTGATCAAGAGCTACATGAAAGATGCAGTTGTTTATTAGGTATGAACACAAAAAAACAGTCTCTCTGGGGTCTTGAATAGTGTCTGTTTCAGAGCTGTTGAAAGGCCAAATCCATTCACGCTCTTCACCGATACCTCCAGGTTGCTCTGAGTCACTCTTTCCTAAGCCTATTACATAACGTACTTAGCAGCTTTTTCTCAAAACAGAGATTAATAGTCAGCCGGTGCGAAGATAAAACTCCCTGGTTTGACTGTGTGTATAAACAAATTCAAAGCATCACCGGTGCATTTTCTTGTGCACATGCCCCTTATTAGTTCCCTGTCAAACTGACTATAGTGTTATCATACGGTGCTTTATTCCTCAGGACATTTTTCAGCTTTGGCATGTGCAATAAGGTGCTGCGGTCTGCACTATAAATTGAAAATCAAATAGATAGCCAAAGTCATTAGCGGTGCTGATGCAGGCAGGGGGATAGGGAGAGTTAATTAGATCTTTCTTCCGGTGCCTACCAAGCTGGAATTCAGCTCATTGTTACTCTGTCTATGTCCAGATCGGAGGCACGGCAGAATAATCGTGTTTACCTTGCCACCTTGTCGCTTATACTCGGTAACTGCATTAATTACGCCCATCAATCACTCACTGTCACTCCGTCCCTCCCTCCCTGACCTGTGTATGTTGCTAAGCTCTGAGAAAATGACTAGACACCTCATTATCTGATACAGGTGGACTAAGAACGTCTGATTAGTGCCTTTCCGTGGGAATCGCGTGGTCAAAGCTCAGATGGGTTGAGAATCTGACAAAGTATATCCAGCTGTCATCTCTTGACGCACGTCACCATAGACACCTGTGCCAGGGCCGGCCAGAAACCCATTTGGCTTTGGATGTGTGAATGCTGACTCAGATTTGTGGCAGGATTTCAGTGTTCAGCTTTATGGGATCAGTTCTGAAATGCTGTAAAGGATTTTGATTTAAAGGCTTTCCATCATGTACCCCCGTAATGTGAACCGTACTAATGTGGTCAGAGCTGTAAATGTTTATAGAGAGGTAAAACATGATTGAAGGATGCATCTATAACCCTTGAGGGACATTCACTTTAGAGTATTAACCTGGTTTCTTGATTTACTAGTAGGTTATGTGTTTCTATTTTAACTAAAAATTATTTTTTTTTTGTTTCTCTTGTTGAATTGATAGATCAGTTGCAACACCAACTCACAATCTAAGCAAATGTGGAATCAGATTGTTACAATTCAGATTAAGAATGGAGGCGAATATTTGTATTTCTAATGAAGTTGCATAAGCAGTGCTATTTAGTAAAATTTTAGTTATGTGTTCATGCTGATTCATGATAATTTGCCCTCAGTTGACTCTTACAATTTACTTTAATTTACAATTTACTTGATGTACTAAAAAAAATGTACACACACACACACATATATATATATTGATATTTACAACTAAAAATGAATATAAACTATTTAATATAAATTGAAAACAAACAAAAACAAACAAACAAACAGAACCTAATAAAAATAACAAAACCTAATTACAAAAACGCAACAAAATTACCAAAAATGTAAGTAAAATTCAAATGAAAACGGAATATACAACAACAAAAACTAATTGAACATTAATAAAAACTATGGCTAACAGTATCTCAGTGACATTAAATAACACAGCTCTTAAAATAAGCAGATGGGCATCTGCAAGTCGTGCGCGCACCCGCCTCACTCATGTGTTGTTGGTTACTAAGCAACTTACGCGCGCCACATAAGCTGCGTCATTTCCTGTGCAGGGACGCGTTGGAGCGAGCCAGTTCAGTCGATCCCCTTGCTCCGACAGCTGAAGGCTAGACGACGAAGACAGTGGATCTCCGTGCTGTTTTACTTTGTTTCCTTGAGCGCTTACGCAACGAATAACTTTCCAACCTGTTTGATTTTTTGTCTGTGGAATACACCTGGTGCACTTTCCAAAGGACTAAAGCACGTTTCAACTTTCTGATTTGAGCGTGCCAAAGGATAACAACTTTGCGTTTTAGTTTGGGTGCCATATCCTCCAAATACGGGACGAGTGGATTAGAACCGAACGCTGAACCGGTGCTCTACTTTAAAAACTAATCAACGGGAACGCTTTCATGTGATTATGGTGGTTGTAAAGCTTTGGATTTCTGGGGAAAGATCTTAAACTCTCTCATAAGGGATTCACTGTTGACGACAGAGATATTGGAGAAGACGCACTGGCTACTTGACCCTTTTTCGCGAGCGCAAGACGCACCGGAGCGCGCAGCTTTCTGTCGGTGTTATTTGGAAGGTGCACTTTCCTGTCTAATATAGGGCTTTTTATTTACGTTTTTTTTAGGTAAAGTTCTGGCTATCACAGTTGTCGGTTTTCCAGCTAAATTCCACGTCATATTTTTATACATGTAAAATGCTATGATGATGGGATGGAATTTTAATGACTGTATTATTAAATTCATATTCGTATGCCATTAAATCATGCGTGTAGTGTTAATATTCAAACCTATCTTGCCCAATTCCATCTGTTTATCACTAAACTTTCGATGTAGCCTACTAATAATAATATATCTGGTAACATTGAATGTTGATTTAAGTAAAATGAATGAATGAATGAACGAATGCATGGAAAATGTATATTGTTTCATAGGTAACACATGACGTTAAATTAATGCAGCAAACATTAACTACACAACGTAAAACGTGAAACATTCCAGTTGACATAATTAAAACTAAACATAAAACATGTCATGGTTTAATCGTGGAAGTCTGAATTTTCCCCAAATATGATTCTTATTTTTTATTCTTAAAAACATAATGTTAACTAACATAAATTGCATTTTCTAAATTATAACAAACAAAGTGCAACTTGATTGTAACTAGACATTGAAATTATTACTTTTTTTTTACAGCGTGCATGAAGTGTTTATTTCAATTCCAAACTTTTTTATTTATTTATTATTTTTCTGCTTTAGGATACTGGCCTAATTAGATGTATGTGTTTGGTTTTGTAGGTCCTCTGTGACCCGTTTGGTGTAATATTAATTATGACAGTGAACATCAAGGCATCGCAGTGCCATGCGCCGCTCCGCAGACTCCTGTAGACTCGGTTCCGGTGCTACTGCAATGCTCGCCGGACCCCTCCGCTTCCGCGTGGCTCTGTGATCCAGGCAAAGGGCGCGAGGATGAGCACAGACCTGGAGCGCCTGTCGCTCAACTCTTCCTCGGGCAACTCCGTGGCTTCTAGCGCGCGTACCCTTTCCGCCAACGTGAAGAAGCTTCACAACGCGCTCAACCTGCTGCTCAGCGACCTCGAGAGAGAGCAGTTCATCCACTGCCTCAACGTGTACCACTCCAAGCGCAATGTGTACGATCTGGTCCAGACTCTTAAAGTCATACTGAACGTCCCGAGCAAGCGTCAGCTTCTGCCCATGCTTCGGCTGGTCATCCCGCGCTCGGACCAGCTTCTGTTCGATCAGTACACATCAGAAGGGCTCTATTTGAAATCCGACGTTCTTGCGCGCAATGGTGACCCAGACGGGTCCCACGAGGCTGCTAATTCGAGTCCAACACACGGGGCTCAATTCTCGCCTCCATCCGCGTCTCACGCCGCTCTGCGCGGGTCTCCTGACACTATCAGCACCAGCAGCGATGGGACAGCGACTCTTATTCCTTTACTGGGAAGAAATTTCTTACCGGAGCCGCCAGGAGAGATCCGACAGGTGACCCTCAAGCGTCACAAGAGCAACGAGGGTTTGGGATTTAGCATCCGCGGAGGATCCGAGCATGGAGTTGGGATCTATGTGTCACTGGTAGAACCGGGATCACTGGCTGAAAAGGAGGGTTTGAGAATTGGAGATCAGATAATGAAAGTTAATGACAAAGTGTTCGACCGGGTCACGCACGCAGAGGCAGTTAAGGCAAGTTTTTTTTCTTAAGTATATATATTTTTTTATATAAATTTTGCTTAAATGTGATAATTTAAAGCAAATGTATTTACTTATTCCTTGACTGATTCATTCACACAAGCTGTTGTTGATATGGGAGCCAGTTTTTCTGTCTATCCTTCTTTAAAAAAAAACCTAAATATTACTTCACTTACAGATTTTGTAGCCACNTATGGGAGCCAGTTTTTCTGTCTATCCTTCTTTAAAAAAAACCTAAATATTACTTCACCTACAGATTTTGTAGCCATGTTTAGATCACCTGATTCTGATCAGTCATTTGACCACAGGGAACAGACTGCACTCCTTCTTTCTTGATTGATTATTAATGCAAGACAAGCAGCTGAAAGTGTCCCTTAAAGGACCAGAATGATAAATGCTCATTTTATTGAGATGTGTCAGCCAGAAAGGGCTGTACAAATGTTGATGTTATTGATCAGTGTGTATGGATTAGCTATAGTTAAATGATTGCACGTGGCTTATCAATTTTGTATCAGTAACATTTGCTGTCACATGAAGGCTTCTAGATATACTCAGTATTTCAGTGTAAAAGCATTTAATTGTGCTGGTGTCATTTAAAGGATAGCTGACTTTACTTAATCCTTCACATACTTACTTTTACTGTAATCATAATTTAAATTAAGTTATTGCACCATTTTGGGCCACGCATGTATTGTTACTGAGATGGTGTGCGCTGTCCATGGTGCTGAATCCAGCTATTTGCTCTAGATTGCAATCTTTTTGAAAGGTTTTTTCCCCCCACTAATTGTATGGACTGTCAGTTGTATTAAGACCACAGATCTTCACATGCCACAACACAGACACCGGTGGGCCTCTCTAGGCGCCATTTCTAAAAGGGCAATTCTCTGAAGTACCCATTAGTTTTTGTACTAGAAATCTAAACATTACCAATAATAATAAGCAACAAGCTTTGATGCAAGTTAAAAAGCATATTGAAGTTCCTTAAGTACACTTTGAGGCATCTTCAAAAAGTGCTTTGACTTTCTCCAAAGGCTTGCACCAGTGTGGCAATCTGGGGAACCTCAAATGAGGCCTGAATTTTATAATTTTACAGCGATCATATTTTTAACGACATTACAAAACATGAAAGCATCTGAAAGTGAAGATAAGGCACATCCCAAGCATATTTCAAAGTACTGGCACATAGCTAGAAGCTCAATTGCACTGATACTGCTTGTTTGACTCTCTCATATCCCCGTGTTTGGGAATTTCTGTAGAGTTGTGTGCCAAGAGAAAATTAACATGAACAGTTTGCCGCCTTTCTGTATCATTGTTTCCCTCCTTCTCTGGGGGAAAACTGGCACAATTGAGCAGCAGGGTATAAATTCTTGCCACGCTGCCTTTCTTAAACAGAAGCTGGCAGAGGGGGGAGGTTGCTTCCTCCCAGTTAATCATATTGATCTGCATGAGTAAATGGACGAGCCTCTCCCCCAGGCTGAACATGACCTTCCGCTTGTCTTGATGCTCTTGTTCTCATGTAATGCAGACATAGCCTGGGTAAAGACACAAGAACTGTTTGAGCAGCCAGAACGGAGAGAGATAGACGGGGGTTTTGCTAGGTGTAGATAATTTTAACACAGTGTACTATGTTCCCTGAATGCTAGCAGGCAGAGTTATCTCTCATTTTTCTAGCAGAAGGAAGAGAACATCTATTTTAGTTACAGCGAGGATTTCCTCTGGGCTCTGTTGACCTTTGTGATGTGTAAATGAACCCTGAACGTTATCCGTTTTGCTTCTTCTTTTTCTTTTTTGGATTATATTGGTGTTTTCAGACATAAACACCAAAATAATACACCTTTTTAGAAGTTGTGACGACTTCATGCAGCTAAAATTCTAGTTGGTGGAACTCATGGTAAAAGTAACTGTATCTGTGTCGGAAATTGCATACTCTTTTCAGTGGGTGCTTCTTTTGAATAAGTAATTGCTTTGCGACCAATAATAAGGTTCAAAAATAGAACGTTCATCATGTTGTCATTATCATGTGACCTACCAGCTGGCATACCAGTTGGTATGCCATTCATAAATCCTCTCCCGTGGCCTCATGGGATAGTGAAGTTTCCATTAAATGCAAACATGCTACTCTTTTCACATAGGCCTACAGTTTTTTTTTTTTTATTGTATTTTTTGGCTTCAGTGGTTCCATGAAGAACCTTTGACATCCATGGAAACTTTACATCTCACTAAGAAACTGATAAGAACTGTTCAACAAATGTTTTTTTTGGGGAGCCGATTAAATGCGATTTCAGAATGGGTAGAGATATCCAGTCCAGTGACTGGTTAGAATAAAAAAAAAATCATGTTGCTGTATCATTTTGTGTCTGGTAAAGAGGTTTGCTGAGGTTTGTGTACACGATGTTTTGAGACGAGGAAGAAGCACTCTTGCAGGTGGTTGAGTTGAACTGACATTATTTCTCTGCCTGTGACTTCTAAACTTTTCTTGTTTGTATGTCTAGTTGTCTTTATCTCTCTCTGTGGGTCTTCAGACTCAGTGATGAGGATGGATTGTGCATGCTGTAGGTGACCCGTCTGCATCATCTTTATAGACTATATTGAAAGCGTGTGATGCCCTTTGGCATCTCATGATTGGTTGGTTTATCCACATGGCCTTCAGTGTTTGTTCACAGGGCTGCTATGATAGCCCATATGATCAATGATCTTTCCTCATCTCCTGTTTCAGCGGTGACCTCATATAAGAGCACCTGTTAAGTCGAGTTGATTGAATTTTAATGCTGGGACTGCCAGGGTGCCCGTGGCTCAAACTTAGAGGAGGTTGCCTCTTGCCTTTGTCTTGACACTGAGAGATGATTAAGACGGAATTGTTTACCAGCTAACAGTCAAATGCTGCTTTGCAATCTCAGTTAGAGCCAGGCTAGAAGATTCATCAACAGACCAATGCCTTTAACCGTACGTGTCCACTTGTGCGGAGCTGAGTGAGCATTTTCAATTCGTTCGTGGGAGCTGAGCAGCAAATTCGTTCAGGGCATTGAGATATTGACAGCAGAGTGATGGACGTGCAGTGATAGAATCAAAAAGTTGAGAAATAATAAATGTTATGCAAATGAGAGGCGAAAAATGGAGGGTGGCCGTCACTGTGAAAAGGCGGCAGTGGCATCAATCATAATTTTTTTGATGTATTGTAGATTTAGTGCACAAGTCACGTTGTTGCATAATAGTGTATTTAAATCAGATGTCAAATGCTGTTTACGTGCTTTCATTGACACTATGTGTATAGTTAGGTCACTTAAGTCACACTTAAAAGGATAGTCCACCTTATACATTAATTTATTTGAATTATATTTAGCACACACATTTATGTAGTCATTCTACCTAATGTGAACTTGTATTTTAGTGCATTTCTGTTTGTGGAAAGCTGTAAAGGGTAGCCCAATTCCCCAACAAAGTAAAACAGGTTAATGAGAAGAGTATTTCCTCCATCTCTCCATTCTCTTATTCACTGGCTTTTCTTCATTAAATGAAACTTAAAGCTGCATATCAGTGTTTTTCATAATTTCTTTTCTCAGACTCTTTTAGTTAATTGTCTCTGATTAGGCGGAACACATTTTTTAGTCCGTGCTCTGCTTACATGATCTCTTGTTCATTACATGGGCTTAGAGCAGGTGACTGACTGTCCCTTGTATTCTCTATCTTGATTTAGCCTCACCATAAAATGGAGAATATACACTGCCTTTCTCTGACAGACCTCATCAATTTGAGGCAGGGCAGGATTGATGCTCGCTCATTACACCCTGTTGGGGACCTGTTGATATATGGCTGACTGACTGCAGATCATTGGCCCGCATTTCTGTGATTTTAAGACCACCCTCTCATAGCATGTGATATCTTTGATATACTGATCCCAGATTTGTTGCTTTTGTATTTGTGAAATGACTCTGATAAATCACATGCCTGTTGGTTTTAAGGGTCTGTAGGTATGATCCTGGTAAGAGTCACATGTAGCAAATTTTTTGTGACTTAGTGTATTAAAGGTTGTAGTTTATCAGTATGTGTATTTGTCAAATGGATTTGGATTTGACTTTAAATAGGAAAGATCAAATCTGCTGAATATCCGATAAATATATTCGCATTCAGTATGTCTAGCATGTTGTACGTGAAAGCACAGTGCAGTAAAATTCTAGTTATTCACTTACCAAAATACTTTCTAGACATTTTTATGGCTCTCAAACCATTTTTGCTTTTTAAATTTCTATACATATAAAGCAATTTTAGATGAATGAACCTCTCACTCACATCTCTTGTTTCCTAGCTCTTTCTTTGGAATTCACTCACTCGCACACATACACAAGCGCTGAATTATTCTGTGAAGGGAAAAAGCGACGCCCAGACTTGACATGGCAGTCTTTCTTTCATGCTGCAGAGAACTCAGGCTGGTTTTATTTATTTATTTATTTTCAGACTAATGTAGTAAGAAACATACAGCATAAAATCCTCCACAAACCACACCAGGAAATGAGTTTGAGCTTTAGTCTGCTTACACAATCCTTGTATAATGTAGATTGAGATAATCGGTTGTTCTTGACGACAGCTGGGATACAAGACGAGGAACATATTGAGAATTTGATGGTTCCTTGTGAAAACAAAATAGATTTGTTTCCCTTACTTATTAGTTATTGGACCTGTATCACAGTAATATGTATATTTATGCATTTATCCAAAACAGGCTGCACTGCAATCAAAAAAAAAAAAAGTTAAATAACATTTAATGCACCAACTAGGCAACACGGTGTTTACAACCAACCTCTGCTCACAAGTGACTTGCTCCTCTGTGTTTTGTGGTTGCAATATAATTAGCAATTTGATCAGTAGAAGCTTGTAGCTAATTAATAGGACTCTCCACCCTGTTTTTGCCTTTCATCTCCTCTGTCCTCGTTTGAGCCTTAAAGGAAGACCTAAGCATGTCATTTAATACATTTGAGACTGACCCCTCCCCCGCGTCCCATACCCAGCGTCCCATTGTCCTGTCTGGACCCAGACCATCTGTTGCACAAGCTCTTGTATCTGCAGCGTGACTTGCTGCCTCTTATTAGAGAGAGAATAGATGAAGACATGAATTTCGCTGTGTCCACACTTCTAATGAGGCAGTGCAGTATTGATGATATGCGTGATCTTTTCCCATTGGCTGATCTCTTGGCTTTGACCTCTCATTGGCTGACACCTAAGTCATGGACTCCTGTTGGTAAATAATTAAAGAAGCTCCACCTTGTCTCAACACGTACACTACTAATGTCAGACATACAGATAGGAAAAGAGATGAGAGAGTGATGTGGATGAAACTGGATTTAATTTTTTTTATAATTATTTTTATATTATTTAAAAAAAAAAAAATTGTATAAATATAATAATTATATAACTATTTGCTAGTATAAAAATGTAAATGTATTTAAAATTAAAAATAAACATTAAACGCACACAC
>SCHK01135942.1:0-16135 GCA_004124795.1 Poropuntius huangchuchieni | reverse complement strand
TTTTTTTTTTTTTTTTTGTATCCACAGGTGAAAGTTGTGAAGTTTTCTTACATGTGGACGATTAACAACTTCAGCTTCTGTCGGGAGGAGATGGGAGAAGTCGTAAGGAGCTCGACCTTCTCCTCGGGCCCCAACGACAAGATGAAATGGTGTGTTTCTTCGCTTTCTGAGTGTTTGTCGAAAGCTCTCAAGTGGCCTCTTAATTCTTCTCTGTAATGCCTCACCATCCTGCCCAGCCAAACACACTCACATACACCCACAAATACAGGCTTGACCTTTCCAAATATCATTGTCTGTGAAACAACAGTGGCCCTTTTTGATTTAGGTTGGGTTTTCATTGAGCCGTCTGGGACAAACTTTGAGATTCGCAAAAGATTTCTTTTGTCACTGGCAGCTGATTAATTGCTTTATGATGAATCTTATCTCTGATGAAGATCTGACTCTAACAGACATTTCGATCACTGTACTGCAGAGATAGTAATTGCTCCTACGATGGCCGTCTAAAACTGGCCCAGACTAAAAAATGTCTGAAGAGCCAACAAAATTACACATTTATGAGTCAAGTAACATATTTTGGTTGCCAAATTCCAAAATTGTGTGGTTAGGGATATTCAGAATCAGCAATTTGAGTGGTTTGAAAATAGATCATTATATAATACACTGCCGGTCAAAAATTACAAATAATTCATTTTATTTTAATTCTTTTTTTATGTTGTTGAAAGAGCGAGTCTGCATTTATTTGATCAAAAATGACAAAGATTTCCACAAAATTATTAAATAACAAAACCTGTTTTCAACATCGATAATGATAAGAACCATTATTAATAATTGCCAATGATAATTCAGCAGCAGATCAGCATATTAGAATGATTTCTATGAAACTGAACTCCATTGAGTAATGGCTGAAAATTCAGCATTGCCACCACAGGAATATATTTAAATTATTTTTTTAAATATATTAAAATAGAACACAGTTGTTTTAAATTGTAATAATTTATTGTTTTACAATATTCCTGTTTTACTGTATTTTTAATCAAATTAATGCAGCCTTGGGGAGCAGATAAGACTTCTTCCAAAAACATAAAAAAGCTTCATCATCATATATTTAAATTAGCATTTTATTGCATATGGACACATACAGTATTTTCCAATTATTATAAATTATTTTAAATTTTTAAATCAGGTTTAGATTTTAAACTTTTTTTGTAATGCTGACAATTTTTTTTAACACGCTCTATTATTTATTACATTTTTTTTTTTTTTTCTGCAGGTGTTTGCGAGTGAACCCAAAAGGTCTGGATGATGAGAGTAAAGATTATCTCTCTCTATACTTATTGCTTGTCAGTTGCCCAAAAAGTGAAGTGAGAGCAAAGTTCAAGTTTTCTTTACTGAACGCCAAAAGAGAAGAAACTAAAGCCATGGGTAAGAGTTTTCTGTACGTTCACAGGGTTGCAAAGGGGCGAAAGACTATGGTAAATTTACAGAAACTCTGGTAAATTTCTCAAAATGACAATTTTTTTTTTTTTGAAAGTTTCCAAAAAAAAAATCCTGGAAATTTTTTTTGGAAATTTCCAGATTTTTTTTTTTTTTTTGCCCTTTTGCAACCCCAGACGTTCACATGATTAAGTTTGGTAATGTGCAATAGCAAATGTTTAATTTGTATTAATTCTTTTTTTTTTTTCTTCACACACTTCAGAAAGCCAAAGAGCCTACCGCTTCGTCCAGGGAAAGGACTGGGGCTTCAAGAAGTTCATCAGGAGAGATTTCTTGCTGGATGAAGCTAATGGACTTCTTCCTGATGACAAGCTCACTCTGTTCTGTGAGGTAATAGTAGTTATATGTACCATGTAACGTTAAACTAAATGTTTTGGTGTGATGATGTCCTTGCTTCAAACCAGTGACTTATTTGCTTAGGTGAGCGTGGTCCAAGACTCTGTAAACATCTCTGGCCAGTCAAACACAAACATGCTGAAGGTTCCGGAGTGTCAGCTTTCCGATGACCTTGGTAACCTGTGGGAAGGCTCCAGGTTCACAGACTGCAGCTTGTTCGTGGGAGGGCAAGAGTTCAAAGCGCACAAATCCATACTGGCAGGTGAGCTTAGTCATCCAACTCTCCATTGACAGATGTTTGGGGTAGACCCAGATTTGCCTTGCTAAAAAGACAAGCTGCACAGACAATAGAGAACGTTCAGCCAAATGATAATGAGGCACGTGATGAATTTGGCAGAACTCTGCACACAGATGATTCACTTGAAACTGATGATTCACGTTTCCTTTGACAGCGAGGTCACCAGTATTCAATGCCATGTTTGAACACAAAATGGAGGAGAGTAAAAAAGTAAGTGATCAGATATACACTACCAATCGGAAATGGACAAACCTACCCTTGATTCTTTAGAATTACTGTTTACTACATTTTAGAATAATAGTAGTTACATGTATTTAAAAGAATTTGAAGCTATTATTTTAGGTTATTTAAAAATGTTTCTTTATTTTATTATTGAAATAACATAAAATAAAATATTATAAAATACAGTGCCATTCAAACGTTTGGGAGAAGATTTTTAATGTTTGTGAATAAGTTTCTTATGCTCAAGGCAGTATATATTTGATCAAAACAAACTAATTTTGTAAAATGTTATTGCAATTTAAAATGAGGGTTTTTTTGTATTAATATTCATTCCTGTGAATTTTTAGCATCATTTAGCATCATCCAGTCTTCAGTGTCATATGATCCTTCAGAAATCATTCAAATATGCTGATTTATATTCAGCGTTGGAAACACTTGTGCTGCTTAATATTTTTTTGGGACCTGTGGTACTTTTTTTTTCAACTTTAAAAAATATTATTTTTAAGAATTCTTTGATTAAATTAAAAGTTAAAAAGAACAGTGTTTATGCATCAAAGAAATAAATTATTTTAAAGTATATTAATATCGGAAACCAATATTAGAAACTGAAATAATATTTCACAACGACTCCACTGAAAAACATAAAAAATCGTACTGATCTCAAACTTTTGAACGGCAGTAAGTGTATATATTACAAAATAAAAAAATAAAAAAACATACATATGTGTAAAATTTTATAAAAATCTTGACATTTTTTATAATGTAATAGTATGTAGTAACAGTGTGTGTGTGTAAAATAAACAATAGACATACATATTTATTTATTTTACACACACTATTATTATTATTACACACTATAATTCTAAATAAGATCTTTAATTCATTTGATTTTTTAATATCTTTTTCAACCCCGTCACAGAACCGTGTGGACATCAGCGATGTCGAACCGGATGTTTTTAGGGAAATGATGGTATTTATTTACACTGGTAAAGCTCCTAACCTGGAGAAAATGGCCGACAACCTGTTAGCTGCTGCAGACAAGGTAAGACGCTGCAGCTCTGAAGGAAAAGTGCTTTTGTTTTTGCGTTCCAGCTGCTGTTATGTGTGAATACTTCCTGTGATTAACCTACAGCTTGTTTTCTTCTTTCTTTTTAGTATGCTCTGGAAAGATTAAAGGTATTATGTGAGGAGGCTCTCTGTAACAGTTTGTCTGTAGAGAATGTGGCTGACATCCTCATTCTGGCTGACCTGCACAGTGCAGAGCAGCTTAAAGCACAAGCCATAGACTTCATTAATAGGCAAGTACACTCCGTTCAAGAATCCTGTGTATATTTACAATTCTTTGTTTTCCGAACACAACATAATAGTATTTACATTGTAAATATTTGCAGATTTAATGACTCTGGTTTAATTGGGCTGTTTTAAAAGAATACATGATACATGAGCATAATTTAATTTAATTAATTATTATTATTATTATATTATTATGTCTTCCATCAGTCAAGCCTTCATTAAAATAATACATTTACTTTTGTATGGTCCCAATTTCATTTTGCATAAATGACTGATTTAAAGCAAAGGCAATTATATTAATTGTTGATGGGCTGTTGAATATGTAATGGCGACAGCGGTGGCTAGATTCTGCTCTGGTCTCTTTCCTCAGATGCAGTGTTCTTAGACAGCTGGGCTGTAAAGATGGGAAGAACTGGAATAGCAAGTATGTGTGCCAACATGCTACCATCTCCCAGAGTCCTTTGCAAATAAAAAGCACCAAACACATCTGTATTTAACAGGAAGCTCCAGTTTGCATAGTAATTATGTGACTAAGATATCCGTAAAACAAAATGATTCTATGCACAGCTAGTGGAGAGTTTTGTTTTTTGTTTTTTGTGTCATTCTTGTTGTATGATCACGTTTTATTTATTTATATTTATTTTTTTATAAATGTTCTGGGCTCGATGCAGTCTAGACATTGTCTACATCAAAGTAAATGAACAAAAATTTTAATTGTGTTAAAATCATTGTAACACAAGGCCATGGGTAGCTTTTAAAGCGGCAAAGCAGTATATATATATATATATATATATATATATATTGCAAAGATTTTTAAATCTTTTTATGCTTATTTAAAGGCAGTACATCAACTATGTTGTAAAATATTATTATAATTTTAAAATAACTGCTTTTTATTTGAATAGATTTTAAATGCAATTTATTCCTGATGGCAAAACTATTTTCCACATCATTACTCCAGTCTTCAGTGTCACATGATAATTCAGAAATCATTCTAATATAATAATTTGCTGCTCAAGAAACATGTCTTTTTATTATTAATATTGAAATTGTTCATTTATATTCTCCAGATCGTTTTGCACCATTGTTGTACTGTATACTATTTTTACAAACCACATGCCACAGATGCTGTGGATAGAGCTTAACTTGTTTTGAACCCAGAGCATTTCTTTAATTGGCATGATTTCCTTGAATTAATAAAAGTAATCCCAGATTATTTTTACTCATTTCATCAGCGTGTGCCGAATGTTATGTCATTTATACATAGTAACCTTCAGGCTTGTTTTTGCTCATTCGCAGTCATGCCGCAGACATAATGGAGACCGCCGGTTGGAAAGCGATGATTCAGTCGCATCCTCACTTAGTGGCCGAGGCGTTCCGGGCTCTCGCTTCAGCCCAGTGCACCCCTTTCGGTCTGCCTAGGAAACGGCTAAAACAGTCCTGACCTTTGCCCTCATAGACTGCTTAGAACAAACCGCATGAGGAGGCAACTACCCCACCGAGCCCTACTTCCCCCTCCTTTTTGCCCCCCTCTTCACTCACCCGTCGCCCTTACCAGAGACCGGATAGAGGAGCTAGTTCAAACCACAGTGCTCAAAAAGAAAAGGACTTCACCATGCTGTTTACTCTGGGCGTCATTTGAAAAATGGCCTTAAAGGATCTGCCCCTCCGCTCCTTCGTGTCTCTACGTGTAGCTACGTGCCTGCTGCGACTGATCCCAGACCTGTCTGGATTGCACTAGCTCCCACATAATGCAGTAGTTTTAACATGGTGGTGTTTAGGACCTTATATGTTACATGTTCTCGAGGGGGGAGGGTTGCATTAGACCTTCTTGTGAACTTGTGGTCTGACGTTTCAAAAAAATCAAGTATACATTCACTAAATGCATACCTACACGCATCGAGTGCAAAGATCCTCTCCACTGACACTTTTAAAGTGATGATGTTGCCTATATTGCTGGCAGAATGTCGCATTGTATGTTTATCATCATTAAAATTGGCGTAAGTATTAACCGAGGTCGTGCTGTAGAATACTTGGGGAAATGTGATGCAGTTCACATTATGAGTATTACACGAAAACGGCTCAAGACGTCGATATTTTGCACCAACTTAAACTAATGGTAAATATGAAGATTTGTTTACCGTGTTGTTTACAGAACTTGTTTTCCCCTTTTTCGCACAGAGTTAGTTCTGACTTTAGTTGAAGTTCTTTTCCATGGTTTAACATACTTTATGGATCAGGAGAGTTCTTTGTGTTTGAAAAAATGTATTGTGGTTCAGAAGAACTTTGATTTATTGCTTTGGAAATAAAATGGAAAAAAATCTCCTGGCCTTACTTTGATTTTCTTTTTCTCCTTTTCTTTATTGACATTTTTTATTGTCTCTAAAACACTTTACCTTTTTTGAACAGCCATATAGATCAGAATTTATAACCAATAAAAAAAAAAAAGACAAAAAGCCTATAAAAACTATAAGAATCATGTCAACTTAAACATTTAAAATGCACATTTTTTCATAGTAAATATTTAATTTGCTGTATTTGAGAAAAATAATTTGTGATTCTCCCCTGCATGGAAAGTTTATGCAGTTTATTTCAAATGTACAATGGTTTTTATTGGCACATTTGTCCAGTTAAAAGCCTTCAGTTAGCTTTCAGTTGGCAGATGATCATATTTAAGAAAAAATTACAAGTCTGTGCCAATTGTAGTAGTTTTCGCTTCTTTTGAAAGTTGCATCAGTATCTTTAAAAAAAAAAATCTTTGAAAGAATATCAGTATCTTTAAAAACTCATGTATGATCTTTACGGTACACTAGCAAACATGTTCTCTTCAGTCTGTGGCTTCAAAAATCGTTTGAATGAACTTCTATAAATCTTCTCTTCTTTTTTAAGTCTTTAAACATCTGGAGACGACTTAAGCTGAGATCAAAGCCAGTGAGCTGCAAATGCGCAAACGCCCTGTTCATCAAGCCATGAGATTACACAGACTCTCACCAACAGTTATATGTATATTTTTCAGATTAGAGTTTACGCATATGATCAGACCTTTGTGAATGAAACTGTTTTTTTTTTTTTCTGCTGATGCAAAACATCATCCTTGTTTTCATAAGGCAGTATTTATAGAGGTCAATGGCTGTTCTGCAATGAGACTCTCTTCTGGTAGCACTAGAAGCTTTTAAGAATTTGTAACAAATGTGGTTGACTGCTTAAGCTTTGTCCGACTTTGTTTGTATGCATTATGTGCAAGGATTTCTATCCATCTTGTGAAGTTGTACACCAAAAATCTGCTGACAGTCTCTGAGTCAAAGAAGAAACTACACAAGGGAGCATTCTGAAAATTTAAATCTTTTTTTTTTAAGTCTTTTCTTTAATAACTGAAACAAAATACAAAAGAACCGAGGAGCACATTATGGCTTTAACATTAATCTTAGTTACTGACAATGTTTCTGTGAACACAAAAATATGTTGGCATGAAAAGGAGGGCATTACAAATGGCTGCAATACGAGATGTTTTACATTTTTTGTTCTGTTCTTGAATCCCAGCTTATGTTGATCGGGAAATTTTAGGATCTTTTAAAACTTCACATTGATGACATCACAAGAGTCACTGAGAAAGGGTCAGGGGTCACTGTGGAAACCATAGATGTGTTTGGTGTTGTCCAATCTAAATATCAGCCTTCAGGAAATCAGGTCTTAAGCCCGGATTCACCCAAAAAAAAAGAAAAAAATTCTCTTTCACCACTCCTCATTTTGTTCCAGACCTGTTTGACTGACTTTTTTCAGTGGAAAATTTATTTTTTGGGTGAACTATTCCTGTCATCGACCGCCCTAGGAGGACAAGTAACATAGAATCAAAAGAACGGTTCCTCATCTGACCTTGCTTCCATCTATCCGGTTCTTTATGAAACAGAACATGGAAACTAGAGGCTAGAGAGGCTGTAACAACGAGATGACACCTCAGTTACCTCAACACATCCAATCTAGGCTGTGCTATCCCACAGAGGTATAGGGAGTGTCACTGTGGTAGTTGTAGTCTGGGCAGACCTTCTGCACTAGCTTGTAGTCAGCACTGAAGAAGTCAATGTAGATGCAGATGACCTTGAAGGGCTTGGAGCAAAGCCAAGACACATGGCTTTGGGTCTGTTCCTGGAAACATACCCTGTTCGGGAAGTCGCTGCAAACGGACGTCCTCTTGCTGCGGTCCGTCTTCTCATATTCCACTCGACAATTGAAGGCCTTATTGTCTTTGGGTACCTCTATGGTCTCCTGCTGAGTGATCTCAAAATCGACAGACTTGGAGGGCGGGACCAAGCTGACGGACACGTTGCCCAGGCCGGTGGAGTTGTGGCGGAAATAGACGCTGAAGGTCCCGTTGCCGTGGTCAACGATTTTCCCAGTAATGAGAAGGTTTAGCTTGACCGTTTTGATGTTGGAATGGAAGTCGCCCCAGCCAAACATCTTCTTAAACTTGCCCGTTTTGACATAGGGGCGACGTTTGGCCCTCGAGAGGGTTCCTTCGGTATCAGTGTGGTTGGATAACCAAGCCCACAGATCCAGTGCCCCTGGATCCAGAGCAGTTTCACGGCTCTGGCTGTTAGATTGGGACGTGTGGGAGAAAAGCCGCAGGGATTTGAGAATCCCTGAATGAGAGCTGTAAGGAGAGACACTTTCCTCCTTATCGCTCTCTCCCCAACCCACAGGAGACACGGCTGCTCTGAGCTCTGCTCCACATGTCACCTTCAAAGACAAAACCAGGAAGAGAAATGTTAAACGAAGAGGTTGTAGATGCTAATGTATCTTAAGAAAAATGAAAATCCAATCCAGTCCAGTGGACAAACATAGAGGTTTTTCCCCAAAGTCAACTTTACAAGACTTTCAAAAACTACTTTACTTCCATATTTCTGCAGAACTTTATCTATTGAGTTTTAACTGTGCAAATAAAAAGATATTTCAGACACACTTTGGGGTTCTCTGATTATTACACTACTACATTATTCACCAATTGGAATACTGCAAGCTTCTGAAGGTGCTTCAGATTGCTAGTTTGTACACAAGGAGACCCTTATGATGGGGTTTCTGGAGGTTCCACACACTTTAAAGTTCTTTACTGGCATTTATGATTCCATGAAGAACCTTTAACATCCATGGAACCTTTCCATTCCACAAAAGGCTCTTTATAGTAGATTTTTAAACTGTTTTTCACATTAAGAAAAAATGGTCACTGATAGGTTCTTTGGAGAATCAAATGGTTCTTCAATGGCATCACTATAAAAGCTTTATTTTTAAGAGTGCAAAATGTTAAGAACTAATTTTCATTTTGAATGTTCTACAGAGGACTTCCCTTTTAGAAAGGCTGCCTAGAGGTTCTCCAGTGAGTTTTACCAGCAATCTAAGAAACCCTACAAAATGCCTCAAGCATCTTTACATGAAAAGTGGTCAATCTATAACACACTGTTAAAATGAGAAGACGCTTGAGGCACCATCCTGTCAAACCAGAAAAATGCTCTAGGAAATTGTAGGAACACTTTTTAGGTTGCCTCATGATTTTTTTGAGTTGCATTTAAGCATAAAAGATTTACATTTATATTAGGGTATTAAGGTTTTAAGAAATCCCCAAATACCACAAACTGATGTACATGTCCACATTCACACCTCACATGTGAAATTATAAATGAATAATCTACTACAGTATAACATACATACAGCTAGTATATAGAAGAAATCAAAGGAGATGATTCACTACATAAATAATCAAAACATAAAGAGGGGATGGGAAACTGAAAGCTGCATGAGACAGCCCTGTTTTAAATGATGCAAACAGGATGTAACATCTCCGAAGTATGAAACTGTTCACTGCACTGCAAGTTTACTACTGACACAATAAACACTATACTTCAAATCTAAGACAGTGACACCCACACAGTCACACACCCAGCAAAACTGGTTCCTTAAACACACCCAAGACTCTGCTAGCATTCTTAGTCTGGAGTTTCATATTATTACTACAGCCAATCAATGTGATTACTTTGTTTTGCACTGCAGGAATGGTGAAATTTGAATGAACAGAAAACAGCACAGGAAAAACCAAAAGAGAAAGGTCAGGGAGGAGCTGCCCTACTCTCATTCTCTTCATCTTTCATCAAAGCTCAAAAGTCTCTTACATATATTTTCAAAAGCACAATTTGATAGAACGAAAGAATGTATATGTCCCAAAGGCTGTTTAGTCCCCATCTCCCCAAGTCTATCTCCAGCTTTCTCCATCATTTTCAGAAATAAAAAAAACAAGGGGGTACATATTTAATTTGAGAGAGATTTTGTGCGTACACTTTATTATTTAAACCTGTGATGGTGAATGAGAGCTAAAACCTTCTGTGCGTGAACACATATGATGTTCGTTAATTTCAATATCTAGCAAATTCATGATCCACAGAACAAAAGAACTACCGACATCCTCTGGAGAGACGTGAAATTCCAAATGAAAAAAACAAACCCCAAAAAAACCTGGTTAATTTTGGTCAATCATAATAAATCTCTGGAAAAAAATTAAACTGAAAATAAAATATGGGGGGGGGGGATTACCAAAAAAAAAAAAAAAACTTGTATTTATTTATTTTTATTTATTTATAAATTAAGAGATTAGGGATTTATATTTAATCTGAAGTAAATACATTTTATTACAGTTCAAGGATGAAAATAAATTAAGGGGAAAAAAGAACTAATGATAAAAATCTGACTTTGTGATTGCAGCAAAAACAAAGTCTCTTGAGAGGACTTAGGGCTGAGCCATCACAGGATGTCATTTCATCTTAAACTAGTTTAAACTGGTATCTGGGATAAAGTCTTAAACGGTATGTTGGGTTTGTGAAGTCAATTCATATGGATTAAAATTAATCTTTGGAAATAAAAACACAATCACACACACATTTTCTTCTCCTTTGAGAAATAAGCAAACTGATGGATTAAAGCCCTGCGGAAACTGGATTATTCAAAGATTTACAGAGGAAATGAGACAAAAAGCCACGGCATATTCTAGAAGCATATTTGGATTATACAAACTGTTTTGTCTCTTTCAAAAAAATAAAAATAAAATAAAATAATAATAATATAATGTATTACTTAAAAAAATATAATACCTACCTGTTTCGCAAATACTACAATACTTCAAAAAAGAAAGAAAGAAAAAAATAAAAACACAATGAAAACGAATGGTTATTATAAAGATAAGCATTACTTACAGCAGTAATGATATTAAAAATAATAACNTCAAAAAAGAAAGAAAGAAAAAAATAAAAACACAATGAAAATGAATGGTTATTATAAAGATAAGCATTACTTACAGCAGTAATATTAAAAATAATAATAATAATAATGTACACAGTCTTTTTCCATCTTTCACCAGTAATACACCCTGGGAGAAGAAAAGGTTCATTTACTTTGGCAAACGAAATACTGCATTAGTCACATATAAAACTTTGCTTTAATTAAAATAATTAAAATAAAATACATACCATGTGTAAGCAGAGCATAAGCAGGGCAGAGTAACACTGGCACATCTTCATGTGTTTTTTGAGTCCAGATCTGGCTTAGTAAAGATCAAGTCGACTCGTGGCAAGGTCTTCTGTCAGTATTTCTAAAAACACAAAAGCTGTGATATGAGGAAATACATTAAATTAGTGTTAAGAACAAATAAATAACAAAAAATGGGCAAACTTTACATTTACATTAACAGTATAATTAGCATATCACTTACAAATAACAAGTTAAAATGTACATAAATGCATACAAGAAAGTATATAAAATTCAAGTTTCTGATTTAATTAGGCTTCTATCATTTTATTAACCTTGCAGATTCTGTGGTGTGAAAAATAAATGTTAAAAATTACAAACACACCATGTAGTCTCTCTAGTCATAAAAACGTTTTTACAATACGATATTAATTCACAACATGAATTACAATAATGTTGTTTTAAATGAAGTATAGAATGACACTGCATGTCACAGCTTGAAATCAAGTACCCGACAATATAGTCAGTACTGAGAAGTACTGTATTAATCAACACGCAATTATTTTGAGAAGAGGATTATAGTTATTCTTTACTATATAAATTGTTTCACCAGGGGCAACAAACTAAGTAATGCAAAAGAGTTACCAAATAAATAAATTGTTTAACATAATTAACAATAATCAGTTTCAGTATAACTCACCCTTTTACTGAAGAGTTGGACCCATGCATCTCTGTGCGGTGAGCATCCTTATAGTGTAGTTATCGTAGTGCTTAAAGAGATGAAGACAAACATCACTCCTCGACAGTCCAAACTCAAAGTGACCAGCAATAAAAACTTCTTCGCATTTGATTAAAACAATTTAATCTTCTTCTTTACTCAGCGTGGCGCGTCCAGCTGCATTAAATCCTCTTAGCTCTTCTCATCTGGCTGCGTGCCTTTCCTCTGCAACACTCACATATCCTAACACGATTATGTGTGGATGTGATTGTCCATCCAAAAGAAAAAAATAATAATAAAACTGCTTTCTAAGCAGTCCCCTGGGTAAAAGTCCAGTTTTGCTGCATCCTTGCCCGCTCGCTCTTCCTAAACTGATGTTGTGTGATGGATCAGTGCGCTTTTGGGTTGTGACAGTGGAGTCACTGAGCCCAACCCCTCAACATCAGCACCAATAACAGCACACATCACACTTTAAAGCTTTTTTTTATGTATGTAAAGCCATTTAAAACCACTATGTGTTAACTTAGTGCTAAGAAGCACTTTGATGGCTCATAAAACAGCAGAAGACTTGCCTTGCGGGCAGAGTTTATATTTTTGTGACAAAAGTACTATTCAGAAGTATTTTGCTCTTTATCATCATGAGACTCTGCAAAAAATAAAGCAAATCTTTAGATTTGCATATTATTATATTAAGCTTTTTTTCAACATTGGAATAGTTATTGGGTAGTCTAAATTACAGCGAATGTTTCTCAGGGTGGCTTGGTAATAAAAAGATAATGAAAATTTATCCAAAATATAACAAATATAATTGAACAGACTACATAGTGTGCAACTGGGGCTTCTTGTCACACTTTATGGGCTAAATTAAAATGATAGGAATTAAAAAAAGAATAAAAACTACCAAAAAGGTAAAAGGTAACATTCAAAAATCAAACCATTGTTTTACCAAACAAATTAAAATTGTTTCACTTTCAGTTTCAAATTTGCACAAGTTTATAACATTTCATTCACGTTAACAACTTGCTCTAACAAGTATGAAAAAACACCAATTAAAACTACCCTTCATAATATAGTTGACTCTCAGCTTCTTCAAATGTAGTATTATTGTCAACAGCTATGACAAAAAAAAAATTATAATAAGATTTTACAATAAATGTTTGGAGAAAAACGCAGCTAGTGAAAGCACTTTTGTGTAATTAATCCTGACACAAAGCTTTCTACCTTTTCTACTATATTATATTATATTAGCCACAACTTCTATAGCTAAATGCCAGGACAGGATTTAAAACAGAGCCAGTAGTTGTCTAATAACCATTAAAAATAAAACTTGTCCATTACAGTGAGCATAAATGAATAGCTGCATCTAAACGAACCTTTCAGTGAACAGTTCTTCAAAGATTCATTTTTATTTCTTAGTGTGAAGAATATTTATAATCTAAGAAACTTATTTCATGAGGATATCACATATTTCATGGATGTTAAAGAATGTTGTTCAAGAAACCACTGATTCCAATAAATACGTTTCAGTGTATGTATGTGTATTGCTGACTCTGAAGATGTATCCATTTAAAACTAGTATGTGATAAAACCATTTTTGTCTATCTACTAAAAAATTGAGAAATAGGAAGTCCTGCATTACGCACAGACTTATGTTAGATGACTAAGATGGGAGAAAGTCTATTTTGTATTAATTTATTTAATGGTTTAAGAAACTATAATGACTAAAAATACTAAAATGTTTGTTTGGAAACAGCTCCCCCCTGTGGTTATTACAGTAACTGCAGCTTGAGCCACTACAGTTAACAGCACAGACAATGTTTAAGCAAGATTTATTTACTCATTCAAATGCAAATGTTAGAAAACAAGTGAACAATACAATAAATATGAGCAAGCTTTTTTTCAGAAATCAGATCTATTAATTTAAACAAGTAACAGAATGAACTAATCTTGACAGCAACGATGCATGTCTCTTCCATTATACGAAATGACTAACAAATCTAATTACAGAACTTTCACAGAGACTCATTTGCAGGACTCTTTAATAATCTGGTTCTGATTCTTCACCAGAGTGGCTAACATGGTCATGAAGTTGGGCTTCTGCACGGCAGGTTTTGTAACCCCAGAGGCAGAGACTTTCTTCTGGTTTCCTCGTTTAATCTTAGGCTTCACGCTGAACAGATCTGTGGGCGTCCTGAACCCATCCGAATCCTCAGAAATCTCTTCCTGCTGCTCATTCTGGAAACCATTCTGAGCTTCACAAATCTCTCCGCGTTTGTGCTTCCGCCGAGGGCTTTTCCTCTGTTCCGCAGTTTCCACAGCAACAGTTTCAGGCGTGTCATCAAACTTCAGCACCCGCCGTGTTCCGTCTATGCCATCAAACACTTCCTGCTTGTTCAATTTGCCCCGGACATTAGTTGTCTTCTGTTCGCTGGAGGCATCTGAGCTCTGCTTCAAATCTGCAATCTTCTGCAATCTTGAAATCTTGTCATCTACAAGCAGTTTGTCCTCCCGTGTCACATTGACACTAAGGTTGAGAGGAGAAAGCTGCTGAGATAATGTGTTGTTCAAGGAAGGCCTCCTTTTCACTGAAGATGTCCAGCCAGCAACGGGTGGCCAGACCACAGATCGTGACCTCTTACGATGCCGTGGCTTTGCTTTGGTAATGGACAGGTTGGTCTGAATGGAGAGCAGATACTTGCAGCGACGTAAATTCCTAGATATATGCATACAAAAATGATTTTACTACATACACACAATACTGGAGTATTTTTTATCTTTCCTTGAATGGGGACACTTCATTTTTGGCAATACCATCAACTTGATTCATCGACAGACACTATTGGAAGAGAACTGAACTGAGCTGTGATTCAACGATGAACTGCCTTTAACTGAAAAATTGATTGTTCACTAATGTCCTCTTTTTAGAGCTGCTTTACAGCAGAATTCACTCTTGTTTTGTATTATTGACACATTCTTTTTCTGTTTAACACTGTGAAGCTGTTTTGACAATCTGTATTGTATAAATCACTATAGAAATAAAGGTGACTTGACTTAAAATTTTTAAATACATTTTGCAAATATAAAAAATGATTTGTCATTTTTAGTTAATTTGCTTTAAAGCAAACTGCTCTGAGTTTAGTCGATTTTCACATTTGCCAGTGTAATGAGCAGCATCCTCAATGTTCAATAGAAATAAAAGCTCCAGGATTTAATCGTATCACCTTGAACAGGCATGCATTAATTAAAAAAAAATACTATGGAAATATAATGCCATTTCATTACATTTATTTACATTACTGTTGAAAATTAATTAGTATTTTTTAAGTGATACTACAGATATTTATAATCTTACAAATGTTTTCTATTTCAAATTATTCTAAACACTATTTATTTCTATTCAACAAATCCTGAAAAAAAAGGATCACAGTTTTCACTAAAATATTAAGGAGTGTTTTCAACACTAATATCAATAAGAAATGTTTCTTGAGCAGCAAAAATAATTTCTAAAGGTTCACGTGACACTGAAGACAGAAATAATGAATAAAAATTAAATTACATTTTAAAATAATATTAGTACTATTTTATAGAAGTATTAGTACTTAAAATATATTAAAACAGTTTCTTTAAATTTGGATATTTCACAATATTACTGTTTTTACTGTTTCTGACTAAATAAATGTATCCTTGGTGAGTACAAAAGTAGAAAACTGTAGTGTATATACTGCATTAATTCAAAATTTAAATTAATTTGTACTATAAAAAAATCTGTCAAACTACTAATAATAACCATCACATATCAATAAATAATATTATATTACAAATATTCAAGACAGGTCCAAAAACATAAAACAAAACACACAGACACACAAAATCAATGGAAAATAGACAAAAGTAAACCACTATCGATGAAGCGGACAAAAACCTTGGCCTGTTTTCAACCCCAAATCGTTATGGGGTTAATTCTAATAATGAATGACATATTGACTCACCTTTGCTGAAACACATGAGGTCTGGAACAGTTTGCTTCAGTTTTGTTGATGAATGCAGAATCAGAGCCTCCTGCTAACAGCTTCCTGATCCGACTCAGGCTTGTCCACAATAATCTGAAGATCAACATTCACACAATTCACATTCAACCTAATTAACATATGATTATTAAAGCAGTAATTCACTGCTGGCAAGATGGGCTTTTAATAAAACCTGGCTATGCAGTAAAAGGCTGACTTAGAAAACCCTCATGTTGTGATGCAGTTATTTTGTACCAGAGAGGA
>SCHK01135940.1:0-10398 GCA_004124795.1 Poropuntius huangchuchieni | reverse complement strand
TTACCAAATGATCCAGTCTGAGATGTTAACATCTCAGTGGATGGGATGTTTATGATAGCATAGGGTGATGGTGGGGGGTGGGGGGGTTCACCTGCAGTTGCCCTGATTATAACTTGATAAAGGTCAGTTCTGGAGCTCAAATGGAGTTTCAGAAACAAAAACACAGAATAAAGCAGAACAGTTCCAGATCACAGAATGGGAGAGACGAGAATGAGACTGAGCATCGCCATTAACACAGCGATGCCCGTTACCATAGAAACACCACAAAGAAAGAGCCTGCCGGTAGTCATGGTTACCGTGCAGCGGACACTGAGAGTGCTTCAGTGCATTCTGAGAAAAGTGCGTTAGGAAAGAATCAGTGCACATGAGTGTTTGTGTGCGGAGGGCTCGAGAATTAGATCTTGTTTCAATGCATTGTAAGAAAATCAGCCCCAAGTCCCTTTGTTAATTGCAACATCAGGCCACTGCCCATCATTAGGGTGGCAGTGGCATAACTGTACCGTGCCTGGATGGTCTTTGGAATCAACACTGGGAATGTACTATACTCAAATCACAGTGAGACCCTCAGCTCCGGAGAAACGATGCCTTGATCTGTGGTGCTAAGAATGTGTGTTTGTGTAACACTAGATTACACTGGACAGAACGTTCTGTATTATAGACAGCAATGCAGGAGTGATGTGAAGCATGTTTTTGCCTCAAAGCCTCAGAAAAATATCACTCACTCACATAGTAATACACACAGTAGTGAGAGAAAATTTCCAGTTTGACACAAGTCCCCCAACTCAACTGTGTTTTCAACCCAGAATATCCTGGATTTATTACAAGTTAAGATAAATCTTGAGCCGTAATTTCAAATCATCCCTCCTTTTCTATACCTTTCCTTTTTATACTAATTTTTACAACTTTGATGCCATGACAGCATAATTCTTCTTCTATTAGTTATGTAGCCTAGGTGCATAATCATGCATGGAAGTACATATTTTTTTAAAATTATAATTTTTACAATTCTGCTCTTAAATCCTCCAAAAAATGGCCCAATTGGCACCATACCATTGGAAGCACTTCACTGTAACCTTGTCGTTTCCTTAAAGAAAAAGTCTTAATCATTTTATGTGTGAAAGAACATTACGCCATAAAGTTTGTCAACTGAGCTTAACTTCTATTAAAGTTGCAATATTCCTTTAATAAACATGAGAAGTTTTGCATTTGTCAGAGTACTAAACTGCACTTACTACATGCTGTCTCAGATCCAAGTGAGAACTTGCTCTTATTTCAAAATGAGCAAAGTGTGAAAACACAAGTAAGTGCTGGTCTGCACGAAGTCAATGAACCACAAGGGTCTACTAAAAAAGCAATCTTGGGATTTTGAGACTGGTTCTGGCCTGTTGAGATCCAAAAGAGTGGGGTTACGCTGGGCGGGTCCACGCTGTGAGAGGACAAAACTCTTGATGTCAATATATTCTTTGACTATGGCTAACATATTGCTGATTATACTTAGGCTATTATGAGATATAAGATCCTACTGTTACCGTACATAAAATCTGACTGCAGTGTTTGATGGTATAATCCCATTAGATTAAAATCTCCATGATGTAATGCTCTTAATACATCCCATGGAATTCATTGAATCCTACTAAATCCAGTCTTTTATGATATTATAAAGAGCTCACTCCAGATCTAGAAAACTGAACTGTATGCAAACAGTCCTACATCATGGCTTTAACTATGCACTCATCTTAAAATGTATTACTATGTAAAAGGTTTCAGCAACCCCAAAGAACAGTTCTTGGTGTGAAGAACATTTTAATTATCCAAAAAAAAAAAAAAAAACTTTTTTCACTATAAAGAACCTTAAAAGTCACATGAATATTAAAAGTTCTTCATGGAACCATCAAAAACAATAATTTATTTTTAAGAGCAATACAGTGCTGTTAAACTGATTTAATTATTTACAATATTGTACTTAATACAGGAAACATCCCTTTCAATTTGAACACCAGTGTAAATAATAGCATATGCTATTATAACAGAACCCCAGTAAAAAAGTAATACATTTGAAATACATTTATTTCATTTAGATCAAATCTATTAACATTTACTCACATATCGCTCAAGACTTCAGACTCGAGAATTAAACTTCAGTTGAAGTACTACTTCTGCACAATGCATATTTTTTATATTAAGCCTAAAATGTATTTTAATGTCACAACTGATTTTATGATCTCTGTTTAAAATTGGTCTTTAAATGCAAGATATTTAAGTATACCTGAAGTGTACTTGCGATAGTTTCACTTTAGCACAATCAAATATACCTCGGTATATCTTTTGTTGGACTTCAGCACTACTTTCATACAATTAAAGTGTATTAAGTACAAAATTAGTTGTTCCAATTTATGACTTCAGAGGTAACACTTTATTTTAGCGTGTCTTTGTTACACGTTACATTATAATAACAATAAATTATGCATAATTACATTCAAGTAACCCTAAACCAAACCCTAATCTAGTAAGTACATAGTTAATTAATATTAATTAAATGTATAATTACCTTAAAATAAAGTGTAACCACTTTCAGTTTACCACTTTAGTATACAAAAGTACAATTACAGGGTATTTTTATTAAGCACATAAATATGTATTTAAAAATGTATTTGTAGTATAATTTTACCAATTTTAAACATGAAGTTTTTGTATATTTATTTTTCACCAGGGAATTAATTTCCTACTTTATACACTGAAACATTAACATCATAATGTTATCAAAAAGTTATATTTATCGTAAGTATACTATCCAATGCTTTTCATTTTAAGTACACACATGTACTGTACAGAAAGCATTAGGAATGGCCCCCGGTATGCTTTCAACACTGAGATTTATTAATGATGAAAATGGAGTCCTGACAAGAGTAGCCTAAGCAGCATGTTCCTGAAATACTCACTATGTTTGAAGTTTTAACGGTGATCAACTCAGAAAAGGGACTTGTATGGAATTAGGTCATGGATCATGGTCTAATACGGAACAGGTTGGTTCAGAGCATATGAAAAGGCAGTGAAATACCACAATGACCTATATTGTTTATAACTAACAAGCATTCAGGCTAACAAACTTAAGATTATTAAATATGGTTCTAATCTACTGGATTGATTCAGGAAGGAGAACTTTGAATCTCGAGTCCAGTTTGCACAGAGCTGTGGTAGATTAATAAAATCTGGCTGTTGTTACATGGCTTTAAATGGTTTATTATGGTTTGATACAAACATTTTGCTACGCATAACAGCACATTTTGTTGATCAAATCAGTCAAAGCAGTTTTCAAAAGAGTTTACTATGCTATTTAATCAGTGTCGCCATGCCAAACTCTGGGGAAAGATTGTGCAAGTTCACCTGGCAAAGCCCATCCAGCTCCACATCTGGATAATATTACAAACAGTGGAGACGTGAAGCCCAGCACCCCAGGAGATAAAAATACTTGACGTGAACTTTTCTTTTTTATTTGAAGGAGATTTACAGGTAACTGCTGGACTTCTATAACTGGATGAATCCGAATGCTTGGAGAAATCTGGCTAAATATTCTGCACAGAAACTGGATGCCAGTGTCGCTTCCTTGTTAAGTTACACTGTAAAAAACCAAGATGCACAGCTTGTCAACAGATGTGCTGTATGTGTAAACCCGGTCTGAGGTGCCGTTCAGATATTATCAGGCATCTTGAACTGTTTTAAATTGACATTCCGACTTAAAAACATATGGCTCAACCAAAGTCCGTTTTACGCCTGTGTACTTCAGGATTCCCACACCTTTTTAACCAATTTCCATTGTATGGCCAGCTGGTAGCTAGTTTAATGCTGCTAATGATCAGTTAAAGGGAGAAAAAAAGGAAATTCTGTCATCAACTCACCCTCAAATCATTCCAAACACTAAGACTTTCATTCATCTTCAGAACACAAATTAAGATATTTTTAATCTTGTGCTGCATAACACACGAAAATAAACCTCACTGGTTCTCACGTGTCAAGCAAGCATGCTTGAGCTTCTGATGTATGCACTGATTAGTGTTTACAGTGAATTAAATCTGGTCATAATATAAAGCGATCAATTATCTTCAGAAAATTTGGACTAGTAATATGGATTCAATTAATATGGATTAGTTTTACAATCTCTTTATAATTGTTTCGGAGTGCCAAAATGGGAGTTGTGTAGAATGTCAATGGAGGGACAGAAATCTCTTAGATTTAATTAAAATATCCTCATTTGTGTTCCAAAGATAAACAAAAGTCTTATAGGTTTGGAATGACAGGAGAGTGAGTAAATGATGACAGAATCTTCATTTTTGGGTGCACTATCCCTTTAACGACCAGCGTGGAAGAGCGTAGAAAAAAACTTTTAGAGGGATTTTAGGCACTTTTGAGTTAGTCAGGTTGGAAGACCAGCTGAACTCCAGCTTAAAACTAACAAATCAGCTTTGGCGTTGAGCAGTGACTTTGTAATAGTCGTGACTTTTACACATTTTAATCATTTCTATGACTTTTCCAAGCCTGAAAACCTCCGTTTTGAAACTCATTCATATTTCCAGGTCTTCCATGAATGTGGGACTCCCGGTGCTTAAAAACAGCGCAAACGAAACGCAAGAACGCGTCCTGCGCGAACGCACCCTCAGCAAGGCCAGGAGCACAGCAAGTTCCAGCACAACAAAGTCGCTCCAGCCATTTCACAGTCTGCAGACAGACACACCAATGCTGTGAAATGGCCTTGGGTCTGGAACGGCATGATATGGTTTAGAAAGAACTGTAAAACTTCAGCTCTATTTTGCGACCAGACTCGCAGCTGCAGTCCAGACGCTCTGAGCTTCAGCCAGGAGCAGCGATACAAAGTTGAAGAGCCACACAACGCCAGTGTAACAGTTTATCAGATAAACGGAGGATGAATGAGGTTTGCTGGATGAGAAGCTGGTGTGCCCGTTGGCTGGCCTGCACACCGCGTCTCAACAATCAACGACAGACAACAAAAGCGTTTCTTACAGCAATTAGACCTCCAAATCTTACCTGCAATCGCTCCGACGCAGGCTGCCACATTTTAGTAGATGATACGCTCGATTGTCAGGCTGGAAACAGGGATAGTCCAGCTATAACATCTGCTCGCTTACGGCGCGTTCTTGCTCCTTCTGTCTCCTCAAGCAATCCCGAGGAAAATATAAAGAGACAGTGAATTCCAACGGTGCGCAAGAACGAAACTCCGCCTGCGAAAACACGCACAGGCTCTTTTCTTTCTTTCTCTCCCCCTTTCTCTGTCCCCCTGTGTCCTCCGCCCCCTCTCGCGACTGCTGTTGTTCTCAGAGTGACCAGAAGAGGGCGCCACTTAGTGGAGCGCCACAGACGTTACATATATATTTTTAAATATATATTTTCACAAAATACAAAAATGTAATATTCGAGAATACAAATCGTTTCACATATAATACGCTACTCTTACAATATCCGTAACGCCATAAAACACGAGTAAGATGTTTAACATCAATAATAATAAACGATGAACAAAGGATAAAAATGAAAGCAGTCGTTACATGTAACTGCATTTCAGTTCACAAAAGTTGTCACAAAGGGCGTTTCTAGCCTTTGATCAGTAAGCCTTCGAGTAGGACCATATTTTGATACAATCTTATATATTCATAGCCATATAAATGACAATCAATTCTCATTTACCTACAGAGTCGTTCACAAGCTGCATATGCGCAATAAAGAGCTGCTTTGTCTTTGACAAATGATAGCAGACATTTGCAAGCTTTGTTTCCTACAATAGTTTGTAAGATAAATACACCTCATCCAGCACTCTTTTTGTTTTCTGTCTTGTAAAATATTAAGTTAGCCTACTATCTCGGTTTGAGAAACAACTTCGAAAGATTCAGTGCATGAGTAAACTGTCCGAATGAATCGCGAACTGTATCGCGAATAAATTCAAAACTTTACGCAAATCTGATGATTCAATCGCGAGAAGTTTTCCTTTTACCTTAATTTCCTTTACCTTCATTTTAGTCAATAGTTTACACTTGACTTTACGGTTTTTTATCCACTCTCTGTAGCAAAATTATATTTACTTTTTTTTATAGGCTAGAACACACACAGAGAGAGAAACACAATAAATGAATAAATACAGATTTGCAAATTTATTTAAAAAAAAAAAAAAAAAAAATGCTATCGAGCATTACTGCCCCTATGACAACTAGTCCAATTCTGTTTTAGACTGAAATTTTATAACTAGCCTAAGTGTTTTGGGGACTCACACAGAGAAGCAGTGTGATAAACCTGGACCTTCTGAAACCCTCATGATGTCACAGGTCAGAGGCTGACCCTACCTGTCTATAAACGGTGTGTTAAATTTGGATTTTCCAGGATTTACAAGCAGTTAAACCACCATATCTACTTTACACCCATAGTAGCCCACACATCTGGTTTGCAAAGAGAATATTTAAAATATTCTGGTCCTAGAGTTTATACAATGGCTAAGGATGCCGCAGCTTGCCACTTACTCACACACATATTTTACCTATTATTCATTTATTCCACAGTCAAAAAATAAGAGTACTTTTCTGGTTGAATTCCCTTCATGTGAGTGCACATTTTGAATATTTTTTACAATCACAATACTTTTGTCTAAAAACTGCATTATGTACTGTATGTACTTTTCTGTTAATCTCATAACTGCATATGCATCAGAGTATATTACAGGATTTCATATGCATTCATCGTTATTCTAATCCAGAAACTGCTTATAGTCGAAGGAGAGGTCAAATAAACACTTAATGGGGTCAAAAGGGACCTTAGTCTGTCTCAGAGGTCAAAGCCATCCAAACCGTGTCCTTTCTTCCCTGCGGTAGGGGGACTTCTGAGTGACCACAGCATCATCACAGTACGCCATTCTTACAGATGTTTACTTTCAGAACATCTGGAGCCCACACAAGGTCACTGAAGGGTCTAGGACATCGTTTGAACTCCATATAAGGGCACGGCCAGCTGGGGGACATTCCTTGCACAGACAGTCAAAGGCATTCCGACGGTGGAAAACACATCCTCTCTTACTGTCTGCATCTGAGTGTGCGTTTCTCATCTTGAGACATGAGACATGATTGCAACACTGAATGCTTTTACAAATGTCAAGTTTGCTTTGCGCACTACAGGGAAAGTGGTTATGAGTTTGGACTGTTTGGAGAGATAAAGCGTGTTTGTGTGTGTATGAGACTTACCATCTGTTCTTTGGGATAAAGAAAACACGTCTGATGTGTGCGGCATCTTCCAAAACGTCTTGTTCCCTGGGATATGAAGTTACGTGTAGTGCTTCCTTATCTACAATTAAATATCTTCAACATGTGCTAATCACTTTCATCACTAGAAACATCCGTCAGGATTTGTATTTTTAAGGTTCATTGTATCTCGTCTCGTTTATCATATATTAAACATCCAAGCATTAAAACAGGCTTTAGGCTTTCACTTTAACTTTTATTAATACATCATTTCACATATATAACCAAATGGGTGTTATCTTTATCTAACAAAAACAGTGCTCGGGTTAGAAGCTTCCCTTTAGTACTGATCCTAGACACAACCTGTTCAGTCACCTAAAGATGAAGATTAAATCTTAAAACTCGCCCTCATGCTGTTCATTTCCGATCTTCAGTACAACACTAAAACAGGATATTTGGAGAATGTCCAAGCGGTGATATACCTTGGTCAAGCTCCAAAATGGACAAAACACAGTAAAACTGCCAAAAAGTCTCCCAAATAGCTTCCAAATCTCATTCACCCTTTTGTTCAATTGAAAATATCCAAAAAGTGAGATCAGCCGTAAGAAACCTGAACCAGTTTTATTTGATATCATTCAAACCAAACATGGCACAATGCTTCTTAAGGCGCAATGTTTTAACACGGTTTGAAAGCTATTATTTTTGGTGAGCATTTTGCTTTTCAGTCTGCTCATCGTACAGTTTTATCATAAAGCTTGAATATAGTGCATGTGCCTTATGAAGATGAACTGCTCTGATGCTTTTTCCAGTACCTTCATTGAATGGAAAAGAGCAGCTTGCACATTCTGCAAAATAACTCCTTTTGTGTTTCTCAGAAGAAAGAAAATGCAGTTTTGGAACAACATGAGGAAAATTCATTTTTAGGCAAACCATTTCCTTAATTCAGGCATTAAAACGCATCAATAATGGTCTCAGATCAGCTGAGGGCAACTTCTACCTGTCTATACTAAGCAAAAGGATAACCATAGGAGTACAATGAGTATAAGTAGGAGCAGATATGGAAGATAAGAGAGAAAGGGAGATGGGTAATGGAAAGAATGAAAACATCCTATGAGTACCATTCCAGCCAGATGCAAATGAAGAGAAAGAGAGGGAGAAAGAGCTGGAACTCGTTGCAGGAACACCAGAAGCGCATGGCAGAAATACACCGGTCTTAACCAGACTCGAGGACCTGTCAGAGACACTTCACTTGTTCCAATACTCTGACTCACTAATGTCTCAGTAGATACTAATGGGGAAGGTAATCTTATTCTTGGAGGCTATTTTTAAGTCCATTTCAATGCCAATAAACATTCTGTGCAGATTAAAAGTTTTAAAGTTTCCTACTTGTCCACATTATTTTCCCCACAACTTCCATTACACAGGCAGCATTTTCAGTTCTTGAATTTTCCATGGCTCTCACGCAATTATGTGTTTACATTCACAATCTTACTATTATTTTTAACAATCTGAAAACACGTAAGGCCATGTAAATGCCATAAACTTTTCTATTATCAAGTAAACGTCAAAACCCATATGGCACACATTGATTTTTCCCTTTACTCAGATTTCACTTTGCCCATAAACAAGCGGTTTATTAAACATGCACATGTCAGTTTACATTTTGACGTTGAAATCAACAATGTAAACTCAGTTTTCTTGTGTTGTCAGATTGTTTATGAGCAAATTCTTGATAGTTATTGGCATTTTACAGTATGTCTAATCACTATAGTTTTCATGAAAATTTTTTCTAAGGGTTTTTGTTTTTCAGCTGACCCTGATAATTTATGGTCACATTTGCAAAATTTCAACATTCAACATTTTCAATAGCTGAGAGATATATGAAACACAGCTCACACAGAAGTCACCTTTAAAAGCTGTGAATTTGCATGATCAACTTGAACACAAGTGAAATCTGCATGGGAATCTCCCAATTGCATAAATTCCTTTTGAAATCACTGGATTTTGCCTGCGAAATTTCGCATAGCAGTGGTAAATGTGACCATGACTTAAAAAGCTTTGCAGGTGTACTGGAACAGAGAAGTCTTCCATAAAACACTATGAAATATAGATCAGGAGGCCTAGTTTATTACTCAGTGAAAAGACACCACCAAATATTACTTTTAAAAGCACTTTGTTGTGCTGCCTTCACATGGATAGTGGTATCTTAAGACTTTGCTAACACCAAGTTTATGACACAAAAGAGACCACAATGAACAAGAAGAAAGAAACAGCAAACAACAATGTACATAAGGTTACAGAGTAATGCCGAACCACTGATCCTATCCATGCACCAGTAAGGCAACCTACATTGTCTTATCTTTTAATTCTTCTGTATAAAGTTACAGTTTAACTGTACTATGAGCTCTATTACTCCTAATTCTACAGCTTTTGCTTGGATTGCTGCTATCATATTTGTAATCAGAGTCTAGAGAGTGGAAGGGTTCGGTTAAACACCCCCTCTCGAACACATTTTGCAATGTAGCTTGTTATTCGTCTACTTACATTCCACAAAACATTTGCGTCTGCAAACAAAGCACATTTGTTTGGGACTATTCCATTAGCTAATTCTGTGCAGCACTCCTTGTGCCTGATATGAATTAAAAGCTTCATGGTTTACAATGATAAAATATATCAATTTCAAAAGTTATTTCTTGTAAGGTTTGATTCGTTTTTTAAATCTATTCTCTGGAAATAAATACTGCACGGATTGGCTCATTTTAAAGGCTGGAACAGTGGCTGTGTGTATGCGGCGTGTATGTGTGTGTGTATGCAGATGTATTGCCTCACAAATCTTTAGTTTTAATGAGTGCGACTAAAGGCTTGTCATCAGGGCTGTAATCTTCATAACTGATGGGAGTCGCATCATACATTGCTGGTCTGGATTTCTTCCCAAACCTGTAACACACACAAAGGAACAGGACGTTTTTGTTGTTAAATGGTTGTTTGATCTCATGAGCCTAATAGCCTGCAATGACGTGGTTTGACCAGTGTGGCGCTGTAGTGCAAGACTGTAATTCAACTCTCTCGGCTGCAATCCAATAGAAGAAGACACACTTATGAGAAGTGCAAATGAAAACGAACCAGTAGAGTGTAGGAATGTTTTACGAAACTACAAACAAAAAAT
>SCHK01135885.1:5923-18587 GCA_004124795.1 Poropuntius huangchuchieni | reverse complement strand
AACCATTCAAGGCCTATAAAGCTACAAAAATAACTCCCACACACTATGTGCACTGTTTTCA
This sequence comes from Poropuntius huangchuchieni, assembly GCA_004124795.1. Taxonomy (NCBI): domain Eukaryota; kingdom Metazoa; phylum Chordata; class Actinopteri; order Cypriniformes; family Cyprinidae; genus Poropuntius; species Poropuntius huangchuchieni. Next base: position 18,526 of record SCHK01135885.1, on the reverse strand, counting down.
TGCGTGCGTTTCTCTGACAGCACTCAGAAACAGTCTCTCAGTATATAATTTATTAAATAACATTAAATAAATAATTTATTTAATGTTATCAGCGTTACATTTCATCTGTAACAACGCTGAATCATATTACGCTGTAGCATATCATCATGACAATGGAAAATACTTGATCATACCTTAAAAGAGACTGTATAATATGATTCATATTAACAAAAGCAATGCATCACATCTTTCTGAACTTTTATTTCAGGAGCATAAACACACACCGTGCATATTTTAAAGTACCTTGAACCATGAAACTTTCAAGTACCAAAAACCTGAACTTGCACATGAATATAATAAATCAAATGTTCACAAAATGAGTAGAAAAAATACTTTCTGAAATAAAGTGCTATGTTACTTTGCATACCGTTTTAGTCATGTTTTCCCAGCAGTGTGTAAAATGCAAAGTGTTTCCACACTTGGGATTTAAAACGTGAAGCTGTAGAAAGAATTCTCTAAGAGGTTTGATCCTCTGCCTCCGTCATGGTTTTGCTTTCTTGTGCCGGCTTGAAACGTGTATGACGTCATCTAACGCAATGGCTCTGCGCATGCAGAAAGATCGTTATATGACATCAAAGCACAGCGAGAGCTACAGAGAGCAGATGGCTGCGCATGCTTTCGAATCACTCTCGCGGTACTTTGATGACATATGCTAATCGGTCTGAGCGGTGCCACTTCAAGTCGAAAGTACCTATGCATTTCGCCCTCTGTTGGAATACAAGCAGTACCGGTAACTTCTCCCCACTACCTCTTAGGAAAAGTAAAATAATTAAATATAAATCAATTCTGAGATAAACCAATCGAATTTTTAAATCATTTTAAAAAGATGCGATAGTTAGGTGAATCTATTTTTTTTCCCCACCCCTAGAAAATTTTACACACTGCATTCTGAGATTGTCTTCTCGAAAGAAGATACATGTAAATCTGCTAGAATTTGGCTCAAAGAATGTAAGTGATCATAATTAGGCAGTTAATCTTTTGAAAAGGCGCTGGTTTTGGAACAGTTTGTTTCAGTAATACACTCACCTGTAATCACTTGCCATTTCCTATGAGAAACTGGTAAGCTTTTACTTTTGATGTGCTTTGTCTTGCATTTCACAAAGAACACCTGTAACGCACTACACAGGTGAGCAGATAACAGCTCCAGCACCCCATAAAGTTCAACCACGCCACTTTTGCTCTCGCATTTACATTAGATAATGCTCTGCAATTATTGAAATTTAGCAATTATTGCCACGCAGATGGAAAAGCAACATTCAAGGGCGGAATAGAGTCTTTGCAGGTAGTGCAGCGAGTTGGATCCGGCAGCATTTAAGATGATATAATAAAAGTGCAGGGAACTGAAGAACAGAAGGGGGCCTTTCATCTGTATGACTCAGAGTGCACTAAAAAGCAAAGCTAGCCGGTCAAGATATTCGCTGTATCTTACAGTGAATAGTCTGATATATATAGACTCATATACAATGTTGAAAGTCAAAGTTATGAAATAATCTAGGGGGAAAAAAATGATATACTTACCGAGCTGCTCTTAGGATCTGTGGCTCCAACGCTGTCTCTCGCGAGCGCTACTATGACATTGCTCTTCTCTCCGGCCCAGTGGACGACCATTTGATTATGAGAGTCATTCAGGTTGGCCTGTGAATACAAAATATGATGAACAACCCATCTAAATGTAGCTGACTAGATTGCTGCTGACATTTATTTTGCTGTGGTCAGAGAAGTATCTAGGTTTCCACAGCACAAATCAAGCTGTAATGGCATAACACTGTTTTACAACTGGCTCAAGGCTGATTTTCAAAGACATTTCTCTGTTTCTCCTTCACTCACTGGGTCATTTTCCATTTCAGTCATACTGCATTAGTAATATCATCTGAAATGAATCTATATTTGACAGCCTCGAGTTTGTGGTATAAACTGCAGGTGTGTCACTTGCACAGAAGGCCAACAGCCTTTGAGAAAACAAACACAACCGCAAAAAGAGAGAGCAGAAGTGAGCTGAGCTACACCACAGCGGCAGGAAAACTGAAACTACGGGCTGTGGCGTCCCAATCTGATCTGTCGAACAAAGAAATGTGTGTCATCTTTTCATGTCCATCCCCCTCTTCTCTTTCCACTAGGAACAGCTTGTCTCATCTTTAATTCAAACTTCTGCATGAGGACCGTAAGATCCTCAAATGGGTTCTCCTTCGATATCTCCTGTCAGACATTAAAGAGAATTTGCAAATGGTTGTTTCTGTAAAGAAACAAACACCACTTCTTCTTCTGCTTGAAGAACACTGTCAGAGTTCACCAGCAAACAACAGATTTACTAGCTTAATCTAAAAGTATGTTAAACCACGTTTTGTTTGAAAGGTCACCTTACTTACGTTGGTTTTTTGTAATGTACAAACAGTGACTCTGCCTTAAACTACCTCACCTTGAATGCACAGTCATATTTTTATTCGCCATAACACGGTAGTAAATCTCCCTATATTGTAGGCCTGCTTGGCAAGCAGCGTGTTAGTGCAACATAGAGACTTTAGGAGACTGACAGAGATGTTAAGAAAACTTACATCAGTGGTTTTACATATAGCACTTTTTTATATACCTCTATACATGAAATATTACTATTTCTAAATTCATTTAATAAAGTATGATGTGATGTCTAACAACATTTTTCAAGCATGTACTTATGTTTCAGTGACCTGTCTAACTTGTTTGTTATTAACTATTCAAAGTAGAAGTAAATTTAATCATATTTATCTGCCATCAGTCAAACAACCAGTTAGTCCTGCCCCAAACTCGCACCATTACTGTAATGTTGCTGTTTCAGTCTGCGTGGGAGTTTATGGAGGACAAGTTTTAATTGTTTTTGACATTTAAAGGTTCAATATAACTATAAAATAATAAACTGATAACTCATTCAGGGTCAGGACGCTTTCACGATTGTCGACTGACATTGAACCTGGCCCCTTTAAAAAAAAAAAAAATAACAAAAAAAAAAAATTCAGACAACCCTGCCTTAACCCTACCACAAACCTAAACGTAACAACCAACTTACTAACTATAAACAAGCAGCTAATTAAGAGTTTGAAGGAAAGCTCTTAATTAATAATGAATATGTGGTTTCTAATCTAAAGTGTTACTTTAAATAACTGGCTTTTATTAATCCATTTGCTAAAGTCATTATCTTTCGCTGAGTGTTTTTCATTTGTCAATCGAGTTAAAAATGCCACTGGACAGAAGTCATTTGAACAAACCAATGAATTTTCAACTGAATAAGCAAGGAGAAAAATGTCAATTGGTACTTCAAATGGTACATTAACTGATTTATGGTTGACTGTACGTTTTTTAACAGCTGATTAATCTCTAAAAACAGTTCCCCACCATCACATCAGGATGTGTCGGAGAGCTTTTCCCACCACCTTGCCAACAAACACTTTGAAAGAGCAAATGGTTGCAACCCGATCCATGTCAGCCTGGCAAACTCTTGAGTCTGCTTATTCAAAGACAGTTAAAGGCCTGTCTGCAACTCCTGGTTATCCTGGAAATGGACTTTCTGCTAATCTAACAGGCCCTCATTTATACTGACACCGTAATATCCTGAAAGCCTCGACGGTAAGACGAGTGCAAATAACTTCACGTTCATTATCGCTCGTCTTGTTGAAAAAGCAATAAAAAATGAGAGACTGTGAAAATAAAATAATTAATTTTTTCTGTTTCTTATGCATTATTCAGCAGGGAAACAGAAGGAAGAACGAGAGAGCGGGAGCACTAGAGCACCTTCGCTTATTGCTGCAAGCAACGCACGGCTTGAAACCATGACATCATCTCTGCAGCACTAACATTTGGGCCAACAGTTCAACAATTTGCCTACCCGTTCCCTTCTGGCAACCAACCATATAAGAAAAAATATACGGGTGAACCACACATTTAATATCACTGTGGCCGTAACCAAAGGAAAACCGAGGAGTCATTATCCTATTAAAGGCTTAAAGTACAGTTAAAAGCCTGTTTTATTATTGCAGTATGGATAATTACTATATATGGGACCATTACAGCAATGTGTTATGCTACCATGTAATGAACATACTTGAAATATCCGAAAACGGAAATGTTCATTCTCTTTTCATATTCATATGAAGCAGTAGTAAATCATCTTAAACCAAAAACTGCTGACAAGATTAATACTGGGTACATCTATAATTTTCTTGTTGATGTTTAAAATTGTGTCTTAAGGGGACGATAAAGATTGTATGACTCATCTGTGTTGATTTGGTTTCACCTTGAGCTTAAATGGAAGAGGAGGACTTCAGAAAAACCGAAACTAAACAAGCAGGCTGTTCAGACAAGTTCCAGTAATACTCCATGGAATCATTAAAAACATCTACACCGCCCTCCATTTTCCTTCCCCAGGGTCTCAAACTTTCTTATCACAGAAAACGAAACTAAAATACCCTGCATGCAAGGCAGCTTAAATATCATGTTTGAACAGGAATACTAATGTGATCCAAGTGGCACTAGGGTCAATTTCTGAAAACTAAAAGGGAATTAAATGCAAATTTCTTTTGTAGTAACTGTCATACATACAAAAATAAGTAACTTGTTACTTATTAAGCCTGTCCAAGATTATGATTCGGTCTAGGGGTGGGCGATATGACTAAAATCTTATATCACGATATGACTAATTTTATATCATGATAATGATACATATCACAATATAGCATTTTTTTTCCTTTTAAAAAGGTTTTTATGATATAAAAATCTTTGATACCATAAAATTTATCATCATCATTGTCACTAATGCTAATATAAAACTAATACAAGACCCTCAAGCTCAAGCTGAAGATAAATAAACAGTGATGAAATAAGGATAAGAAACTAATTGCAAACAATAGGACAAAAAACTACAATAAATAAGAAACGCTACATACATTGTGTAAATTAATTAGTCTTAACTGTGTTAATTCTATCTATCTATCTATCTATCTATCTATATATCTATCGGACTCCAAACGATGAAAAACAAAATACCACAAAATAAACGATACAGTATAATTCTGAAACGATAGACTATTTCGTCCATCCGATATAAAAATACTCATATCGCACAGCCCTAATTGGGTCGTAACTAAAAAGCAATTTTTTTAAGTACTGCACAGACAAATGTATGTAAATTAGAGAGAATAAAATTAATTTCCAACAAGATTAAAAACTGACTTCATATGACTTAGAGACTCGTGAAGTAAGTCCATGCTTATCCTACAAAAGGTGAGGCAATGTCAAGACAACTCATTTAGATTCCAGCTATTAACTTATGGTAATGATTCTGCATTACATACTTTACATACTAGAACAAAACTGCATTTGTCTGCCAGAAGTCTACTTAACATAGCTAAATATATTGGGGAACAGAAGATCCAAGGTCCATGAAATGAATTCAATTTAATAGAAAACTTGTTTTGAATGTGTTTTGAACATTCTTCTAAGAATGAATTATTGCTTCATCAGGGCTGCCGGGTCAAATTGTGAAATACTCCCCATTAAACTGTGCCTCCAAAAGCAATACAACAATTGTAAACAAAAATTGATAAAAACTGATAGGACTATTGGTTAAAAAAATAAAAAGAATTCTCAGTAAAAACATTCATTGCTAAGTCTGCCTTGGGCTATGGCGCTGAACTGAGTATTTATGATAATGACTCTGTCACAATTCTCCAAACTTCATGAGTAATTGTGTGTCACAGCAAGTCTGCAAAGACAACAACAAAAAAGACCCTTTAAAAACTGTGTATATCCTTGTCCTGGCAGAGCTGAGGACTTTTCTAGGTTACTTGATCACAAAAGACAAAAAGAGTAAATTGATGTCTGTTACATTTTACCAAAACACTGCTTCCCTGTATGTGCCAAAAACAACACATAAACCAAAAGGTCTGAAAGAGGGAAGGAAGGAAGAGGGGGGGGGGCCAGATGGGAGATCTTAATTGGATCATCTGAGGGGGTAATTCACCTCATAGCAACTGCAATGGACTCCATCCAGGACACTAATAACACTTCATAGAGGATTTCCTGTACACTCAACAGGGTGACAAAAGAAGAAGTCTAATCTTAGTGGCCATCCACTGCTCAAACTGCATATGCATTACAGAAGAATTATGAAGCTATAATCCCTTTCTATATACATAATTTGACTTTTGACATTATGAGAAATTTTCCTTTGTACATCACTAAAAAAATACTGCAAGTCACCACCATATATTTATGAGTATGTATGAACCAAATAACTAAAATACGTCTGTTTGATTCATTTTTCAAATATTTTTTGTTTCACAATGATAGAATTCAACAAATCATACCATCTACCTCTGCTACTGTCTCTCCACAAGTGAGTCACAACGAATCATACAGCTCTTGCAAAAACCACAATACCTGTATTTACTCTGCCAACCACAAACATAGTACAATGACTGTTTTTCAGACAAAATTCTGTGCTATGACCCCTTCGAGATTTTAAAGTCACAATGGATCTGTGGTAAAAGCAAAACTAGGAACTGCTGCATGCCTGACTTAACAAACATCTCGAAGCAAAACACTTGAGAGGGTAAAAGGTTTAGCTGGGAAATTTCCCAGCAAGACTGTGCAACCAGTTATGCCTCTCTGGTTTGTTACTGCTTGCGTAACAAAGCTGCTTCCTGACGGTAAACAAACAACGAAACACTGTGTCATATATTTAATAGGAACAAAGATGAGCAGAGTCTGTTTCTAATTCCCAAGAGACTGACTGAAATTAAGCATAAACCCTTCAGTGTAAAAACAAACAACATTATTTATATATAGGGACACTGGGGTTAGTTTTCACAAGGGTTTTATCTAGTTTCAAGCCAAAAATATTTGTTGGGATATTTTCGCATTTTACTGATTTTTCTGGTGTTTTACCATGTAAATATCGCCCAAAAAACCTACAATAAGTTGTTTAGAGGTAACCTACATTGTGACAACTTAGCCCACATGTAATGACAATATGTGTTAAATTAGCAGTTTGGTTTTACTGGAGCAAAAAGCAAAACAACTAGCCTCAGTCTCCCTATATTACAGAATATTTAATTGTATAAAATAGCTTTCAGTAATTATTAGATGCCTACTGAATGAATGCTTTTTCTTATTCTAGAAGGAACATTTAGTAGCATCAAAAAAAGGTAATGTATGCTTAATAAATAAAACTAAATAAATAGATATCTGATTCTAAATATTGTGTAATCTTATATGCCTCAGTTTTTTTTTTTTTTTTTACATTGTACATCCTAAGAAAAAATAGATTTGTTTTGGTATCAAATATCTTGATTGTCATAAAAGGTACGAGAGAAACGTGAGACTGTTTATTCGGTGGGTAATGATGAAACCTTGGCTTACCATCCAACATTCACTGAAGTCAGTGCTATAAAAATGTACATATATGTATTTTTTTAAATGATTTACTCTCACCGGAATATATATTTTGTTGAAGGGATGTGCGAGAACCTTTCATCTGACAAACAGGTCAATTACACTTCTAGGTGACTGCGTGCAAACCAAAGGTGAATGATACACAACTATTGGGAATACTGGATGTAATATTTATGAGGTTATGCAAACTCGTGAGGATGTTTTTATCCTTATTATCTATGCAATCACAGCTAATGAATGTAAACCTCGCTTACCCTTCCATAAACCTTTGGCACGGGTGATCCAGCAGCATTCCGCCGAACGCGATGCTGGTGCGCGGATGAAGCCTCCCTGACTTCTCTCTCCAGACGCACGACGCGACTTTCTGCATGCTCCAGGTGTGCACGCACAAGGGAGAAACCCCTGTCCTGTGGTAGCATGAATCTGTGGTCATGGTGAAGTCGAAGTGTGGAGGAGATCGCGCCATGAACGAGTAATAATAACAGATATATGGCACAGCGACTGAGCGCCAGCATCTTGCGTGTCTGCCCTGACGCCATGTTTGTGTATGTTGAATGCGATGTGTGAGGGCGCCTCTAGCGGTCAACCGCATTCACACTCATTACCATGGATACAGATGGCACATGATGGCACATGATGTTTTGTTTTGTTTTACATAAACTGTAGATTGGCAAGACCAAAATAAAGGATTGTTTCAGGGAAGATTTCACAGAAAGAACACTTGCAGCATCATACCGTTAAATGTCGTTGACTGGGTAGAACTAATGTAGCCTATGAATTAAGAAGAAGAGCATAAATGATAATAATAGTTATAATAACAATTAACGTTACTATTCTCAGTTGCTTTTTGAAAATAAATTGCGAACTTCACCAAACTTGATTTCAATTTTTAAAAAATGCATGGTTAGTGTAAAAGGGATGTTGATAGCACAGGAGGTTTTTGCTGCGGTAAAATATGTTTGGATCAGAATTGAAAAACAATTTAAAGCTACAACTTGCTAAACGTCCAAAGGTGAAAGGACATTGGTTCTTCAAATATGCAAAACATTTAGACTTTTATTAAACAGATGTTTGTATTATTCTTATAAAATAAACTAATTCATATGAACGTTATTGTGTTTGTTCAGAAACCCATGAAAATGTCACAAAAAGTCCGGTTCTAATTCTAAAAAATGGTGTGCTATTTATGAAGTATGCTTTATGGAACAAGATTTAAAAATACCTGAAGACATAAGGATTCATAAAAAATGGTTTAAATCAAAGGTACGACCACAACATCCTTATAATTGCATTTTTTGCTGCATCTTTTCATCACCTCGTGAGCTCATCGCCTGGAGTTCATAGTTGTCCAAAAACCCCATCTGCTGGTCAGAATTTGTAAAGGCATTATATATTTTTATATAAGCCTGCAGAACCAAAGATCCAAGGGGCGCGGTTGGATCTAGATCCAACTCCTCCCACCTTACATATACCTAAACTACCCGTCTCCACCCCTTGATCACTGAACCCACCCATCTCCACCCCTAAACCTACCATCTCCACCCCCTGGATGTGGATCCAACCACGCCCCCTGGACCTTTTGTTCTGCAGTGAGGGGCTACTGTAATTTTGCCACTGATAATTGCTGCGGAATAATCAGTTGTAAGTGGTGTCTGCTTATTATGAGTTGTACAGTTGCGCGCGTTTTCTGTGTGCGCGCGATTATTTACAGTTCAAAAAAAAAAAGAGAAAGCGGCGGTTGGTAAGTGTGGTGAACTGAACTGCAGTGTCCGAGTCTCCAAGTTTATCGAAGGTGACTGATTTTCTGGTATTTACTTGAGTTAGTCAAGCTACAGGTAATCCATTATTAACTAACACCCTTTTGTTAGCGATACTGATTTTGTGTAAGTAAGTTATCACTTGATTTAATTGAAAACGTCAAACACGTCAGCTCTCGCGTAGGCTAACAAACTTGTGTCGAGATTCCTGGACAAAAGATTCAGTTATTGGAATAAGTTAAAAATACCCAGATGTTTGTCCTAACATGAATTATGTTTAAGAAGGCTTTGTTGACTTTAAAGTGGAAATATTATCTTGACAAAAAATGTTACGCCACTTTTCTTGGGTCACAGGCAAGTATAATGACACAACGCAGTCTCGAGAGCACTAAAGACACGGTCAGAGGAACAGAAATGAAAAGGTCTCAAGCTAAAATACGTGAGGTGAGGATTTCGAGGTCACCATGAATTCAATTAATATATTACAGAAATCTATGGTCACGAAATATCAGCCAGAGCTGTTAACTTCTGTGTTGTCTTGCTAGTTATTTGTGAGATTTTTAACTTATTTGTTTACTAATGCTCACAAATGTAGGTTGAAAATGCACCATTTTCTGAGACATCTCCAGCAAAAAAGATCAAGGCACAGCATTCCAGATCCACAGCTGGAGACATGTCTTATGGGTTTGAAGTAGCATTAGCAGGCAAGTCTTGGATTTCTCTTTCATGCTGTCAAATCAATAAAAATAAAATGATTAATTATTTGACTTATGTGAGATTGTGTATGACAGCCATTTAAGTTACCTCATGTTTTAACACAACAATTATTTTTCATGACCATTCCTGTCGACTTCAACTTGTGAGGCACGTTACTCAGTTTTCTGTGTGTTTTTTCATTTTAGAAGCTAACCGAGAGGTCAGTGTCCTCTTTTCCAAGTACTCCGAGGTCTTGAGGTAACTGTATGCCATCACCGTGTCTCATCAGTAATAGATCTATAAGGTTTACACTCAAACATTAATTTCACATGTTTTCCTCTAAGGGAAAGAGCTGCTGTGGATGCTTCACAGCTTGGTGAACTGGAGGATATACTTATTGAAGCCAGGAGCTTGGAGTCTCATCTTAAAGAGAAGAAGGAACACTTGAGACGATCTTTGGCTTTAATCTCTGACAAACTACAAGGATAGGTTCAGTTCTCTTCAGTGGTGTTATTTGATTCACACAATGCATCTCATTTGCTATACAAGAATCAGTTAAGGCACTGTTAAAATGTTGATTATACATGTTCATATTATACTTTAGAAGTTATATACTTTACAGTAATATAAAAATAGGTGTTATACTGAAATAAAGCTGATATATGGTTACGGTCGGTTACAATCTGTAGTGATGTATCATAAAAACAATTGCATATATATACACAAGCATTTGTTATTTTAATAAATTCTTATTCTTCTAGCAGACATTATTTAAATTTAAAGTTACTGAGATTATATAATATAAGCTATCAATTTAGGAGAGAAAACAACACAAGTAGAAAATTAAAAGTAGGTTATTAAACATCTTGCTAAATATTTGGGCTTTTTAAAAGAGTCTCTCAGTGTCTATTTTGGAAAGTCCCATGGAATCCATATGGAATGTTGATAGGTACCTCAGCCCGGCCCAGTTCTTCAAATGTTTTTGCATCCAGCACCAGAAGGAAGGTGCTCTTGTCCTAGAGGGACAATTGCTCATTAGCCTAGCTATGTATTTTACCTTATTTTTGAAAAGCTAACAAGCAATATTTGAAACCACTGAGGAACATCTCATGTTATACCTGACTTGGGGTGATGACCACAGACAGAATGACTCCATCGTCCTCTTCTACAGCACCAGGTGATGAGACATAGATCGGTTCTGAGGGATACATGCCTGCATGTTTCCACACCTGTCATAAGTTGAAATATTAGTTCAAATGACTAAACATTAAAAGTAACTGACACAATTTCAACATGCATTAGCTTAATACTCCTAACTAACCTTTATTTGTTTGCCTTGAAGGTCCATTTTAATGAGGGAGTCACCAACCAGGTGTCTGAAGCCACATCCGTAGAAGTAACGGTACGGACGGGAATTGCACATTGAATAGTTGATGTGTGGGAATTCCAGACCTCCATATTCCTGGAGATCATCACCATGGAGATCTTCATGTGTGCAAAACACCTGTATAAATACACAATTTACAATATATGTTATTCTAGCAAAAACATATTATTTGGAATTGCATGTAGATAAACTAGCCAAAAAGTAATCTACACGAACCAACCTTATTCTTGTCCGTCTTGATGGCTGTGGCAGCGCTGTTCAAGCGCGTGTTGAGATTTTGCCCACAGGGTGTATGACCGTCCACGTTTAGTGGCAGGACAAAGCGGCGGGGGAACACTCTGCACATTGTGTTGTATACCTAGCAAAAAAAAAGTACACTGAAAAATTGCTAATAAATTTCACAAATATTTACAAAGAATCTGCAAGTAACACGTACAGTCTAATTGGAAAAACTTGTGAAAACCAAGGGTGCATTTAAACACAGATATAGCATAAAAGTAAGGTTTTACCTCATCTAGAGCATTTCCAAATTTTTTTAGATTCTGAATCAGGTAGTTGTTAATTGCTTGGCCATCATCAGAACAGCACATGTCCATGATCAGGAAACCGTTTTCTTCATAACAGTTTATCTGATGGAAGGTTGACAGTGGCTTTGCATAATATTTGATGAGGCTCAGCTGTGACCAAAGCAGAATCATTTGAAAATGAGTTATACTACATAAAATAGCATTAAAAACATCATTTAAAAAAAAAAAAAAAAAAAAAAAAAAGAAGTGAATGCAGTGTAGAGTTATTAACAGCAGTTACCTTTCCTGTGTGTTTGTTGATTACATGGAAAACTGTGTTTTGTTTGGGGTCCCAGTATACACCCTTATTAATTTCTTTTCCACGGAGTTTGCTTGTCACAATCTTCAAGAGATCCATTTTGATTGGCTGCTCGATGAATACCACATAGTTCTCTGACATGGCTGCAATAAGAATGTCATATTTTATACATATATTAAAAAAGATTTTAAAAAAATATTATATTTTAAATAAATGTTATTATTATGAACTTTCTAGTCATCAAATAATCCTGAAAAAAAAGCTTCAAAAATATTAAGCAGCACTGTTTTCAACATTGATAATAATTAAGTGTTTCTTGATCACAAAATCAGCATATGTGACCCTGGACCACAAAACCAGTCATACTGTAAGTAGCATGGGCATATTTGTAGCAATAGCCAAAATCACATGGTATGGGTCAAAATGATAGATTTTTCTCTTTTTTTTTTTTTTTTGCCAAAAATCATTAGGATATCT
>SCHK01135774.1:5000-11697 GCA_004124795.1 Poropuntius huangchuchieni | reverse complement strand
GTTGCTCTGGGACGGGTGAGTATGAGGCTGGGAGGGAAAAAATCACAGTATAGTCACTACAAAAAACTAGACTACACCACTAATTGTGTTAATAGTAAAATGTGTTATTATTGATAGGATCTGGATCTAAATATTGAGTGGTCAGCTATTCTTTGTCAGTAGCACCATATATAACACTTTCCGAAGTATGTTAATGGAGTTGTTTATCGTCCTTGATGCAGTAAAACCGCTATTCATGCAGTTTCACTTGATAGCATTTTAATTACGGATAGTGATGTATCCATTATTAATAGAAACAGTAATGTGGACGCTGTGGGCTTTGTGTTTAGTTCTCATCTTGATTCACAGTTAACAGCACTTGTAATGACAAAAACCCAGTATATTTTAATGTCATTGGAGTTCCCGGCTATGACCTGAATTTGACTCGTGTTTCTTCTGAGTTCTTTAGATCCCCCACCAAAATAATCTGTTGTGTACAGAACGAATACAAATAATTGAAGATGCTTGCTTACAAATGAGTGTCCCATATGGTATATGAAATAAACAGCATGAATGTTTGCCAAAATGTCTGTAATTTTGAACGTCCTATAAGTGTGATCTTTTCTACCCTTTTCTAAAATTGTAGTGTTGAGTGCATTCGTCAGCCATGCAGCCCTGTTACATGAGTTGACAAAGATATTTTTTCCCAGAAAAAAGGTTTCTACTTTAGCTCCAGAACATCCCATAAGAGTTTAGTGATTATACCTAATGATGAAGAAGGCCATCTTAGTCTTTATTATATAGTGTAGATGTGTGTTTGGGGGACTATGGGAATATCATGAGGGAATAGGCATGCAATATATGCAGCAGTAAAAACAGCCTCATATTCTTCAGTTGGTATATGATTACACACAACAATCATTTGATGTAACGACTCCCATGATAAAACAGCCCATAATATTACACATCCCCAATCACATTTGACAGTTACCAACAGATACAACGGGCTAAAAGCATCCTTTGACTTTATTCAAACATGAACCAGCCCAGATGTGAGAAATGCCACTGGACGATTTTCTTTCAGCTGCTAGGTTTAATTTTGCATTCACCAGATGTGTGTTTCCTCATGTCTTGGCACTGAACACAAGTGCTTTCTGAATAACAGGTCTGCCATAAACTTCTTGGTTCTTTGGTGATTTTTAAGGCTCTATTATTGTGTCATTTAGCAACAATCCTATAAAGTGTCCATCTGTTCCTCTTGGTGTTCTGGAAGCAAAGCGCTGTGACTTTTTTGCTGATGCAGTTGTCTATGTTGGCATATGCTGTCATTATTTATGTTCCCCTTGATGCATTAAATAATTCTGCAGTTTTTGCACCTTCAGTTCAGCACTGACTATTTGAAACTACAGACACCTTTGTATAATTGCTACTTTACTACTTTAAGTTATATTTTTTTTACTTTTTATGTCTTTATTGGATGGGACAGAATAGAGATCAGGCAGGAATAGAATCGGCAGCTGTATTGCATAGCTTCCCAGGAGATTTTTATTTAAAAATAACTGACAGTTTGTTTCAGAAAAAAAGAATGGACTAGTAATATAATGAGCATAATCAGTTATGACTGGCAGAGAGTGTTAGTTAGTATAAATCAAATATAAAGCAAACATGTTTCTGTCAGCCACACTTGGTCTCGTTCATTGAAGTTGTTTCCATTATTTTTATTTTTCATGTACTGTATGTGAACAATGCAAACCAGCCCAGATTATTCTATAAATCAGATATGCTGATCTGCTTCTCCACCACTTGTTACTTCAAAGAAGTAACAAGTTACTTTGTTTTCCCATTTATTCACTGACACCTCTCCTGTCCTGTCTGACCATAGAACACTTTTCCACTTTGAAACAGTCCATTTTAAATGATCCTTGGCCCACAAGACATGACGACACTTCTGGACCCATGTCCACATGTGGCTTCCTTTTTGCATTACAGAGCTTTAGTTAGCATCTGCAGATGGCATGATGGATTGTGTTTACCGACAGTGGTTTCTGGAAGTATTCCTTGGCCCATTTAGTAATGTTAATGACAGAATCATGCCGATGAGTGATGCAGTGTCGTTTGAGGACCCGAAGACCACAGGCATCCAGCAAAGGTCTTCGGCCTTGTTTCTTAAGCAACTGAGATTTCTCCAGTTTCTCTGAATCTTTCGTGATGTTATGCACTGTCGATGATAAGATTTGCAAAGCCTTTGCAATTTGACGTTGAGGAACATTGTTTTTAAAGTATTCCACAATCTTTTTACATACTGTTTCACAGATTGGAGAGCCTCTGGCCATCTTAACTTTCTGAGAGACTCTGCCTCTCTAAGATATTCCTTTTATAGCTAATCATGTTACGGACCTGATGTCAATTAACTTAATTAGTTGCTAGATGTTCTCCCAGCTGAATCTTTTCAAAGTTTCTTGCTTTTTCAGCCCTTTGTTGCCCCCGTACCAACATTTTTGAGACCTGTGGCAGGTATCATATTTGAAATGAGCTCATTTAGTGGATAAAAATGTAACATTTCTCTGTTAAAACATTTGTTATGTTCTCTATGTTCTATTGTGAATAAAATATTGGCTCGTGATTTGAAAGTCTTTCAGTTTTCGTGTTTTTCAAATTTTTTTTAAAAATGTCTCAACATTTCAGGAATTAAGGTTGTAATGCAAAAGTAACATAATGCATTACTTTCCATAAAAAGTAACTAAAAGAAACACAATTAGTTACTTTTTTATTAAGTAGTGCAATATTGTAATGCATTACTTTTAAAAGTAACTTTCTCAAACCCCGGTGATTAAAGCATTGAACAGTGGTAGAACTAATCTACTATTCGGTCTATCACATACTCTGCAATCTTATTGTGAACGAAATACACGATGTCTGTAATTCTGTATCATTTTGGTGTTTGGTGTTACATAAGACATGATGTGTAAATGCAATCTTTGTGCACTTCATGAATAACAAGATACGGCCGTATGTCTGTTTTTCTTGTCTCCTTTGCACAGCGTTCAAAAATAGCAGTGTACGAAAAAATGTGGTCGTACATGAAATCGGCCGAGCCCTCCGTCTTCGCCAAGACCACACCCGACGGGGTGGCACGGGTACGAAAGTCGAAGGGCAAATTCGCCTTTCTTCTCGAATCCACCATGAACGAATACATTGAGCAGAGGAAGCCCTGCGACACCATGAAAGTGGGCGGCAATCTGGACTCTAAGGGCTATGGTGTGGCGACCCCCAAAGGCTCAGCATTAAGGTGGGTGGAATAATATAACAATATTCTCCATGTTGTTATAGTATTCCACCTACCCTGATGTCCTGTGTTGTCATTTCCTCCTCCCCTCCCCCTCCCCTCCCTCTCCCAATCCCAATCCCTATATGACAAAGAGGTAACGGTATAATGCATTATGAATGTTATTTGATTCACAATGATGCTTCTGATCAGTTCTCTCTTCTTTAAATGTTTGTCTTCTTTTCCAGTTTTTCAACCAGATTTTTCATTTCGAGACTTATCAGTGGCTAATTTAAGCAATCATTTCACATTTGTGTGTGTGTGTGTGTGTGTGTGTGTGTGTGAGTGTGCGTCTGCGTCCCTTCCCGTCTCTCTGCTGTCTTTTTTGTCCTTCGATCTTTCTCTCGCTGTCTCGTGTGGCTGTCCTTCCTGACTGTCGTGTTGTCACTTTTAATTTAACAGTTCAACGGTTTTTCAATTTAGCTTGTAAAAGCTGCGCTGTCACTTGTGACGAATGTTAATTGCATGATGTTTGTTGTTGTTACTTTTCTTCTCAATGACAATGTCCCCATCCCGCACACTTCAGTTTGAAACAGCGTAACCCTCCATGCCACCTTGAATATTTAACACTTTCTTTGCTCTGAGCGTCTCTTACCTTCATATTCGTGAAATTCTTAACCAAATTGTGCTCTTTCAACCATTCTGATTACTGCTATAATTGACTCTCAGTAGTAGTAGCTCACCGTATTCAGTAACGTTACCATTACTACTACTATGCTAATGCAGTAGATTGCTCACAGACCTGTGCATTTTCTTACAAGTTATGTTTTATTGTTTCAAGAAATGCTGTTAACCTGGCAGTTTTAAAACTGAATGAGCAAGGCCTGTTGGACAAATTGAAAAACAAATGGTGGTACGACAAGGGAGAGTGCGGCAGCGGGGGAGGTGACTCCAAGGTCAGCCTCAATGTCACCGAAATCGGGTACCATAGTACAGAGTAATCGGCAAGCCTGTTATCCCTGAACCGAGCCAAAAACAACCAACAACCAACAAAAAAAACAAAACATGCATCCTTTCAGTGACCCCACTTTATTGTGCCACATTATCTGAGAGCTAAACCAGAACCCTGACTTGGCTAACGGAGGAGAGAAAATGACCAGTATGATTTTGTCCTACTGAGGAGAAGTCACTTTGTTTTTGTTTTTTTGTTTTTAGACACTTCACTTTAGCGTAGCGTTCACGCACAGATGTTAGCGATGCTGTTTGGTTAGCAGCTGGAGCTGCGCTAGTTCATTAGCGATATTAGCGCTGAGACTGGTGAACTGTTCGTGTTTTAGGAATCGGACAAAACATCCGCCTGGCAGACAGTAAAGAGAGACTCGAGATTGCCTTCTCGCTTTGCTTCTGCTAGGCAGCTGTCCACGGACGGTGACCTAGTCTTCTTAGTTAGTTTTCTTTTTCTCAGGTAGTATAGCAGTAACTTTTCAGCATTTATTCCAGAAGTTAAAGGGGAAGCGTGTGAAGTCCCGCCAATCAGAGCAGTGTTACACATTTTAGGAGAAGTATAGACAAATCATTGTAACATCCTAAAACTTTAATGTCTGACAGCACTAGCGTAGATCAGGACTGGTAAAACACTGACACAAACAGTGTGATCTGAGGCTTGAGTGGCTAAGAATAGCACACATACATGAGCATTCCCATCTCCACACCAATCTGAGCACAGAATCAGAAATCCATCACTTCATTTGATCCTGGCTATTTGTTCTCCCTCCACTAGGCCGATGTTAACCCACACAGCAGGGTATATGTGGGACGTGTTGGGCCCAGTCCAGCCCTTATTTTGTACTCATGTGGAGGTGAAGATTAACTAATGTGCTACCCTTAGACTTTCCAGGTCAATTCACACCATACAGAAGGGCAAAATCACTTTCATATGGAATTGTTCTTGTTGTTTGTTTTGAGAGTAACAATCAGAATGGGGTCACACATGTTAAGGGCTAACAGTACTTTTTCGTGTGTGTCCCAGACTTAAAAGTGTACAGCATTGAAAGCCTCATTTTCAGGACTTTAAAATTTGCCAAAGTAGAGCACGGATGTAGTTTGTATAATAAATGTAATATAGAGCATAAATTTTCTCGACATGTGAAAGGATTTATGAAACCACTAAAAGCATTTCAATTTAACTGAAATTTCTTGCACTCCACCATAACACTTCAGACTATATTTGCATAATATTTAGGATTGTAAATGCTAGCTTTTTCTCCATTTAAAATATACTAGATTTTGTTAGTGCTAGAAAAAGGTTGTTTAATCTAATTTTTGAGGAATTGGGGAAGATTTTTCATTCGATTTAAAGTCAACATGAAATGGCATTCCGTAATGTGACATTTCTGGGTGAAATTTTGTTAGGATTGTTGTTGGATGTCCGATCTGAAAAACTTCATGGAAGGTATTTGCAATTTTTGCTATTATAGTTTTTATTAATTAACTAGCATTAAATTACTGCACTGACTGTTGCATACTAAGATTTTAGAAATCCTATATCACCAAGAACAGAAAAAGACAACCCAGGTTTATTGAAAAACATGCCTCCAAAAATGTACCTATAGATACAATTCACTGCAGTTTCCAGCTGATTTTCACACAAATTATGATTATGGGGGAGACTTATTTTCATGTACAATACTAAGTTGAAAAAAAAGTGCATGAGTCATAAACTAATTCAGTATCAGACTATTGGTGAGGTTTAGGTTCAGATTTAGTGTAGGTGGTTCATTAATCACAAACGCAATAGAACTTTAACCTCTTAGCGCCATTCAGCAGACATTTAATTTCTGATAAGTACATCAGCCGTTTTGGATAAAACTGAACATGTTTTAAAGTGTCGCTAAACTGCAAGAAGCAACATAATCATAAAAGGTTGCCATAAGCATATTTTTCCAATTAGCCTGGGTTGGAAAAAGGCATAAAAATGCCCACATAGCTAGTACAGCCTTGGTGACTTCAATCAAAAGCAAAAACTGTTTCTGAGGAGGAGCAAGTCATTATATTTTAATCAAAGATTACCTTTTTTTTTTTTTAGAATACCATGCACTAAGGAACCAGAAATGTGTATTCAGCCAGAACATGAGGCCAGTTTTGATTTCATGTTGACTTTAATTGTGTGTAGTTTCCTATTTCCTGAAAATGGGGCCTCTCTAATAACATCTGTACTAGTTGTTAGGGAGCAGGTTTTTCAGTACAAACAAAAACATTGTGCCCCCTGCCTGTGGATGAAGGTGAAAGGTTATGTGAGCTTTCATAATCACCTTCTTTGTTCCAGCTCTCTGTTTTTGCAGTTTGCAGTGATTTGAAGCCCCCATTAGTCGACACGCAGTGGATGGGCTAGCTCTAATGATCTAATGCAGTGAGGCTGCAGTGGCGCGTCTGGACCCAGCCGCACAGCCAGCT
>SCHK01135668.1:0-39912 GCA_004124795.1 Poropuntius huangchuchieni | reverse complement strand
GGTAAAGAAGAAGGATAGTGATTTTAAATTTATAGTAAACATGTTTGCTGGAATTTACAAAACAAAATCTTCAAAAGTTATTTATTTTTTCATGAAAAATTCTCATCAAATTTTTGTTGCTGATGGAAAAACCAGCCATCATTAAGTAACACAGAGGTAGCCATATGTAGCCTTATTTCTGTCCTATAGACTAACAAAAACAAAATCATTTTTGTTCACAGTTATTAATTGATTAGTAAGTTTATAAGCTTATCAATCATATTTGCCCCACTTTTGCTGAACTCTGTGTGGAATAAAACTTTCTCTTGCAAGAAGTATGAGCATTTTTCCAGCTCCGTCTCTGGTAATAGTTAAATGCAAATACATTTGTCACTTAAATGCCGAAAATAGAAAAGAGGATGTAAGTATGAACTTGTCACACTATCTGCACGTCTTCTGCACTCGTGAGTGTTGCACACGCACCGCTAATCATGCCGGAAACTTGCAGGCGCGGATTAAGCGCTGCCATATACAGCCTAGCGGACTGCTGTATTTCTCACATTGATTGAAATATAGGCTATTGTTATTATTGTTATCACTTCCATTACCAAATAATACCTTGCAAGGTCTAAAAACGAATCCGCCGTCTCTTTGTTGGAGCTCACGCCTTCCAGCCCCAAGTTGTTGGTGTTCAGCGCTCCTGCTCCCACGCCGGGTTTGATGATGAAGGCGAGAGCTACCCCGATGGATGAAGCGATCAGAGTGGTCACCAGAAAGTAAGACACGGCGATCCCTCCGAGCTTCCCCAGCGAGCGCGTGTCCAGACTCGCAGCGCCAGAAATCAAACTGCAAACCACTAAAGGAAGGATGATCATCTTGAGCATCCTCAGCAGCATCTCTCCGGGGAAGGCGAAGTAAGTCATTTGCGCGCGGGTTAGGTTCATGTTCCGGACCATCATCCCGAGCCCGACGCCCACCAGAACCCCGGACACCGTCAAGATCACTAGGAGGTTTCTTTTGAAAAAGGCCATTAACCGGTCTTTAAAGCTGTTCTTTTCTGATTTTATTGAGACAGCTGGTAACGGGCTTTTGTGCCCGGCATGTCCGTTGATTTCGCTCTTCTTCTCCTCCATGTTTTTCCCCACACGCTCAGTCTTTTCAAACGTTTAAAAGCGGTACCGGGCTTTTCTCATCAGCCGCGCGCGCGCTTGGAATAGAGCGGACTGGAGAGCGCTTGTAAAAACCAGCCGGCACTTACAGACATGTGCTGCATCTACCAATGACGAGGGGTCTTTTAAAGATGAGGAACCAGGACATGCGCACTCCTGGACCAAGATGAAATGATGCAACAAGGCAAAGGGTTGCTGGTATCCATGCATATTATTATTATTATTATTATTATTATTATTATTATTGGGTGATTTAATATGTGCGCCTTTTCTATTTTGTGTATTAGTAAATTAGTAGATTAATTATCTATCTATCTATCTATCTATCTATCTATCTATCTATCTATCTATCTGTCCAGAAAAATTCATTCATTCCCATGTTTTTAATTTTTTTTTTGTATTTTCTAATGTCCAAAAAGACATTAATATTATTAATAATTAATAATTATTATTGCTGGATGTTATTGTTGTTGACCATTTTTAGAGCAATTTTAGATTTCTTTTTTACTTTTATTATTAACATTTGCTGGTTTTCAGCATTTGCAACATATTTTGTGAGGGTTATCATTTTCTTCCATTTCTGTGTTCTGTATTTTAATACAATATTCAAATGGTATAACCTTTAATTTTCCCACCTACATTTTCCCCCAAGTTAAAGAAGTGAAACTCTCAGTTCTTTTTAGCTGTCTGTAGTTGCTTTCCCCTGAACCTCAACTATTCTGTTCCAAAAATAACATTTCACAGCTGCCAAACCAGGAGCAGGAAGCTGAGTGTGCTCTCCAGTCGTTACTATAATACACTGAACCCCACTGTGAGGAGGCTTGGACAAAACTAGACTGTGAAGATTTTGGGCCCCAGATAGTTCCAAAATGTTTTCTGGTACACTGAAAAGAATCTTAAGAAGGAGCTTGTGTTAAATGTATGGTATTGTTAAAAGCATTGTAAAAGTAATACTATATTAGATGGAGGGAAAAAAAAAAAATATGTCTGACCTTATGTAAAATCTAACCACATCCTGCAGCTGTTGTCATGCTTAAGAAAGATGAGCTCTCTCCATATGACCCCCTCATAATCTAGTTACAAATCTGATTTCTGTGCCAAATTTACCTTAAATGTATTTGATGGTTTACTTTGTAGAACAATTTGTTTAAATTTGTCTTCCATCCGAATAGCCTATATGGTTTCCATGTAATTTAGAGATGTTAAAAATGCTTCTAAACATATTGTATGTTTATTCATTAGGACAGCAATACGTTATAAGTAACATCCATAATCTTCTGTGCGTTTCCGTTGTCTAATATGTGTAAAACCAGAAGTGAACTGACAGGCAGCTTACATTTTAAGCAGAATTGAACTGCCCAAGACTGTAATAATATTTTCCAACCACCAGATGGCATTCTTTTGTCTTGCAAAGTCCTTTCTCTGTTTGAGAAAAATACTGGGTGTGATTGCAAACCCTCAGGCACTAATGATCATTGCTTAGTCGACATATAAGCACAAAATCTTGTAATACTATGTCCATGCACTGCAAAAATGTGTTATTTATGTTCTTCTTCTGCCTTTTATTCTTGTAAAAGTAATGTTAATAATTAATGGTGCTCTATTATGGTGATTTATGAAGTCACTTCTCTCAATGAGAATTATGACAACATTACACTTACATTATACACTTTATATTGTCATAAATATTGTTATTTTAAGAGACTTACAATCTAATAAGGAGGTTATGGTAAGCAGATAATGACCAGTCTGTCAGGACAGCAAGCTTTACCCTGAACACCTAAAATCAAATGTCAGACTCCAAGATTAATGACTGTTTGCACTTATTCCATCAGACCACGCACCATCAGCTGTGTCACACACACACACACACACACACACACACACAATGTAGGTAGACTTTCTTGGTCCTTGTCCCATTTAGTCAAACATTAGTGTAAACACTCCGCCTTTGCTGGTGAATTCACCGAAGAACAAGCACGTGAGAGAAGAAATCTTTCCCACTTTCCCTGCTTTTTTCTTTTTAGTTAATGCCTATTTTCCGCAGTGGCAGGCTTTTTTGAACACTCCATTTCCTGTTATGCAGTAGAGATTGAACTTGTAACAAAAAAGATTGAGCCAAGCTGTCGGTGGGCATCTTGCCAGAGCATGCTGCCTTTTCTCAGTTCCGCCACTTGATGAACTCAAACTTGGCAATCTGAAACTTACCATTGATACTTCAAGTAGATGTTGCAGCGACCCATAACAGAACATATAAGCATTATATATTTTAAACATACATTTTAAAGTGTAGAAATGTTTGTCGTGTACAATTTTTCAATGTGAAATGTCTTTTAGACTGATTTTGAGCTCACATATCGCTCCGTCACTTTTTCGTCGTGCTGTAAACACCACATTACTAGTCTGTTAGGTTCTTTAAATAACATGACGAACAGCAGCCTGTTCTGCATTTTGGTTGGCTGATGCTTCCAGAGGGGGCGGGGCGTATGAGCTGGGACTCCGCCTCGTCTCACAGAACAACCTATCATTCAAATCCAATGTCTTGCAACTGCGACTACGAGGAGAGTCACCGAAGGCAACCTGCCTACTACTTTTAGGGACACTTTGAAGTCTGACTCTCATATGTGCAACTGTTTACTCTTTTCTCAGGCTGATGAGGGACGGGGCGCTCAAAAAGTGCCATGTGAATTCATGTCGACTAGCAAGGCATGCAGAATGCACTGATACAATGTAAACGCATTCGAGAATAAATCCGCTGAGCACTCAGTGATTTACACTCATTTAACCGGATCGCACAAGTCCTTCAGAAGGGTGAGTGGACGTTCCTACTGAATTATCGACATAAAGTCCTGTGTTTTTGACAGGTCAATCTTGATGAGGGTCGTTCCTGCAAGCGTGCTGACGTGCATGTATCGACCCCAGCCAGCAGTAACCTGTTTGCATACAAGTACGTACCGTACGTCTACAAACTTGGCATATCCATAAACACAGCCTGCCAGTAGAAGCCCACCACTGGCGTCTTCTGGATGCAAAATAGTTAATGTTTTAAGAGAGGAGAGCCACATGACATACTTATGATTGCTGCGTGTTGATAGTTTTCTGTAATCGACTCGAGTAAGCAATACATATTTATGTGCTTTGGTTTTATTATATAACTGTTTTCTGAGGCCGTTAAGACTTGATGTGCTGCTGCAATGATCTCCCGTGTATGGCGTACAGATTTTTAGTACAGTAGCCATGCTGGATTAGTATCACTAAACGACTGAAGAGTTTTCTTTGTTTTTCTCTTCGTTTATCAGTGTTTTCAGAGTTTTTTTCCTCTTCTTATAAATAGGCCTCAATATAGAAATATGTTTAGAAGGGTTTTCAAACAACTTTTCAGTTAGAAAAAATGTGCAAATTAAGGTGCATTGATGTAAAATGCAAAGTGTAAACTTTATACTAAGCAGGTTTCTGTTGGTCAGTGCAGTGAATTCACATGACCAGCTTGAACATTTCTAGCTTGTACTTATTCGAACAATTTCTAAAACTTGGTATTATGAGCACTTCCTGTGTCTGTTTGCCTCTTTAAAAAGAATCGCTTTGTATTCCCCAATTGTAAGTCGCTTTGGATAAAAGCATCTGCAAAATGACTAAATGTAAATGTAAACATGAGTGAAATCTGTGCCAAGGAGAGATTTTGATTGCGTAAAATGCACCTCAATTGATTACAACCAGGAAGTAATTTAATGAAAGTCTTTTAAAGTTGTGATGAAATGGAAGCAGTGACTTTAAAAGAACGTCTCTCTCATATTGTGGCATATATTTGAGTGTAATGGGTTATTGAAAAGAAAAAAAAAATGTAGGGCAAGGACTTGGTTCAGTTTACTGGTTGTTGATTGGACCTTGAGATGTGGACGGGGTTTAAGTGGACTTAATGATTGGAGAAGTCCTGCATATGTCACCCAGAGAAAAGTCTGTTGTTTCACAAGAAGATAGAGTTATGATATTTTGATTGAAAAAATAACATATGCATGAATGAAACATTTATTGTAATATTAATATGCATTTAGAAAATAATTTCATTGCACACCAACTTGAAAAAGTTGACATTCTTGAAAATAATTATTACACTGCTAAAAAAAAATATATGTTACATGCATGAACCTTGAACTGCAGTAGACTGAAATAACTGCCTTGTACATTTCTACTTTTAATTTTCTGGTTACATAATAGAGATCTAAGTAGAGGACACTTGGAAATGAACATATAGACATCAGCATGGGTCAGACAGGACATAAGGAAGCCCCACTGGTTTGTGTTTCCCGCCTATCCGAAATCAAGTGGTTAAGGCAAGAGTTTGGCAGTGGCGGATTAGAGACACATCTAATTTAGTTGATAATCCAGATTAGGGTGTGTGCTGTGTACAGTGCTCTGTTGATTCAGAGAGCTCAGAGTTCAGACTCGTCACCTCATTAGAGGTCACTGTTGACCAATTAATACACTCTCCAGCCAACCTGTATCAAAATGTTAAGTTACATTTTTTACACAGTTTACTCTAAAGAGATATGACTAAACAAGACATTTTGTTGCTTGCTTTTTCCAATAGGCCTACAATGGCAAGCTTTTAAAAGGATGCAAAAGTGACTTTGGTTGTTGAATACAGTTGTCACTCCCATAAATAACCAAACTCTGTGTTTACAGAGTGGGATTAAGCACTCAGAAGAGAAGTTACAACTGTATTTAGCTGCAGTGTGTAGCCTGCATGGATAATAACAGTGTCCTGCATGGATATGACATTTACCAGTTAGGAGCAAGTCTTAATTCCATAGTCTGTTTTGTATTCCTTTAACATGTGCTTAGGCCCAGCCTGTGTCTTTAATAGACTTCTCATTGAAGGCTTAAATCCATAACATAGCCATAGTTACATTTTCTGCCAGTCTATAATGTTTTAATGTGCTATAAATTATGAGTCCAGTGTTACTGAATTGCTCAAATGCATTTGCATTGAATTCTGTGTAAATGAACTGCCAGTGCCTGGGGCAGTGACCTGCTTTTCATTATAATGTGCAGGAAGCACATTCACTGTATTGAACTCTGAAGCGTCAAGCATGCTGACGACCTGGGGATTTTGAATGCTAAACCTCTAGAGAGATGTGTCAAAACTCCCTTTAAGAACCTTATAACTTGTGGCCTGCATTTTCTTGTATCCAGACATGTCATTTCTTGATTAGTTTATTATCCTGCAGTTGTTCCAAGTATTTTTCATATGTATTTTATGTTGATTTTCAAGATGCTTCTGATTGGCTAAAAAAAAAGCACACTTGAAACCGACATTTTGTTTGTAAGATTCAAAAACAACTTTTATAGCGCAAGAAAAATTTAGAGAAATATTTTACATACCATCACAAACTAATTATCATTACCCCCAGAAATTTTAACCTAGGCTTTCCTTAGGCTCAAAATGTGCTTGGACCTAAATTTCACATACAATAAATATATACATACAACAGGGGTATGTTATCTGTTAATAAGGAATATTTTTTTCTCAGTTCCTTGCACAATACTATGTTATTATGGCATCAAAACACTTCATTAAACACTTCATATGGATAGTTTTCTGATGTAGTAAACTTGGTCCGGACCTGAGAGCTATAAATCGCTCATAGAATCAAACAAAATACTTTATTTATGTAAAGCATTATCTCATGTTTGATTTTGTTAACACTGTTGCTTAAGTTTGGGGTATGTATCGGTGTGTTATTTTCAAATGCAATAGGGAATTAACCTTTTATCACCACTCACATATTTAATTTCCAAACTGGCGTAATACGGACAACAACCAATGTAATAAAACATTGCCAGATTCATGTTCATCTGTTTCAGATAAAACCTGACATGGTTTTAGCACCACTTACTGGACATTTCACTTTGAAAGTGTTGCAAAATGTACAAGAACCAGTCATTCATTTAGAAGAAAATGAGCCAGGGTTGAGAAATGTGGTTGATCCACTCATCCTCAAAGTCAGACTGCTGATACAAGTGGCTGTTCAAGTTTATTTGAGCAATTTTCTTTGAATAAGTCAAGAAGGATCCAGTCAGTTATACTTGTTTAGGCTTTTAGAAATTTGAAAGTATATGCAAATAGCGACACATACAAGTAGCACTTGAGAACTACTGTTTTTTTTTATTATTGTAATAGTATTATAATAGAGTGCTGATATTGAGTCAGTGTTCTCGAGTATTTACTCTCAAATGATCTGCAGTAGCAGTGGCAGCGAAGGCCCCAGCAGGTCGGGGAGCTTTGTAGAGATCGGGTGTCTCTGGAACAGCAGCAATGCCAGAGTTAGCCGGCTGTCTCTCTGACACACACGCACACACATCGAGAGAGAGAGAGAGAGAGAGAGGCCTCTTTCCTGCAGCCAGTTGTACTGCAGCATTAATATTTCATACACCCACCTTTAAAGAAAAAGGAGGCCTGAGAGAACGAGCCGGAGAGGGGCCTCGGAAAAGCATAGCTCAGAGGGGATTCTCCATGGCTCAACAAAACACGCTAAGCGTCTGCACACACCATGACAATGCATGAAGCTTCACATGCTCTCCAATCCTAAGTTCATTCTCTACTTTATATATGCTCAAAATGGACTGTTCTGCCCTTGTGAATTTAATGTGACACAAACCTGTATATTCATGCAGCCTGACATGGAAATATTGAATATTTCTGTGATTATTTTGCAAATGGATTTTTTGGTCAGAATGTTTTTTTTTTTTCAGGTAGCTTATGTACATTGTTGCTTGTTGATTACTTGCAGGCGATTAATATTTAACCTTTTTTATAGTTGTATTGATCTAGGACCTTTTATATTTGACAAGAAATTTTGTACTTCCGCCTTATTTATTATTGAGCTAGTTAAAATATTCAAACTGTAGATGTGAGCTTTTTTTTTTTTGACGTTGTACTTCCCCTTACGAATTTACCGTAGTTGTTCAGTTGTTTAACTGTGGCATTTCTGATAATTAATGGATCCTGATTATCTAAACTCCGAAAACAAATACCATAGTTGTAATAAAAATACAACAAACTTCCTCATTGCCATGACTGATTATTGAATATGAATCTAGCCATGTTTCCACAGTTGGTGTTATTACAGTAAATGGCACTTTTTTCTGTTGTCATTGGGGTTTAGAATGTTGACATTTTTAATGTATAAAATTCTTAAAGTATAAAGGTTCACACAAGTAATCTGCTTTATGTTATTCAGTTCTCACAAAAACACAACTTGCATCAGATATTATTCAATTCCATAAAATCACTTGCAAAAAATGCAGGAAAACCCCCTGATAAAGAATCTCAGTCTCTCTTGCTCTGTTTCTCTGTCTGTTTCTCTGGCATATTTTCAATGCAGCCTTTCTTCCCTCCTCTAGCATGAGAAACATTTGTGCTGCATGCATAAGTTGTGCTTGAGAAGAATTTTCCCTCTCTTCTTGTATAAAATATTCTTGGTTGTCATGAGATGTTTGAATATTGTGGGTGGAAAATGGCAAATCAATAAACATTTCTGAATACATTAATACATTGTCTGTGGGCACCTCTTTAAGTTGGACAGAGACTAGGAGTTAGTGTGTGAATGGTTTCATACAGTATGTTTGTACATTTGTCAGTCTTTTGCAGTAAATGTGTTTTATCATCATAAGCTCATTTAAAATGTAGCTCTGAAATGGTTCTATATTCATTTATTTTTAAGGTAAAATAAATATTGTTGTAATCAGTATTATTTAATAGTTGAATGATATTGTGTTGCAGTATGTTTTTCCCCTGAGGGTTGCTTGATACGCTTCTGTGTGCATTGCAGAAAACGGGGGAATTCTGATGACTAAGCACTGAAGCACACATCTTCTGCGGGACATACAAGATCTCTCTGACCTGCAGTGAACATGTCTTAAAGGGACAGTTCACCCTGAGATAAACATTCTGTCATCATTTACTTACCCTCATGCCATTCTTTATTTCTTCTTTGAACACTAAAAGTAAAAATGTGCTGGTTGCACTGTCTAAACAGTTATAGTCAATGGTGGCTGTTGCTTTTGAAAAAAAGGATTAATTAAAGTGGTCCATTAAATGAGTCCATATGACTTTTGTGCGATTTTCTGAATCTTCTAAAATCATGTAGTTTTGGGTGATAAAATCATTGTGTTTCATGAAAAAAAAAATTCATACTCATGGTTTCTGTGAACTGGATTAACTAAATTATTAAAAAACAATTAATTATTGCTATTTCTCTCATGAACTGTAATGAATGTGCCACAGTGAATAATGACTCAATTACTGTTCAAAATTTTGGGATCAGTAAGTTTTTATTTATTTATTTTATTTTATTTAATTTTTTGCTATATTCAGCAAGGATGCATTAAATTGATCTAAAGTCATTTATAATGTTACGAAAGTTTTTAGTTTTCCGTTCAATTCTGAAAAAAATGTATCACAGTATCCACACAAATATGTAAATATTTTTTAGAATTGATAATAATTTAAAATGTTTCTCGTTAAGCAAATCAGCATATTAAAATGATTTCTGAAGGAACATGTGACACTGAAGCTGAAATAATGGCTGCTAAAAATTTTAAATTTTAAAATATATGACAATAGAGAACAGTTATTTTAAATTGTATATTTTAAAAAATATTTCTTAATTCTTTAGTATTAAATTGCAGTTCTTACAGTATGTTCAATCAAATAAATGCATACTTTATGAGTAAAACACACACAAAAATTTTTTTATTACTTCAAATTTTGAACTTTATATAGAATATAGAGTCTTTTATGGTGCTTTTTTTGAAAGATGCTTGAAAAGTTCCTGCACTTATTGCAATTAATAGAACCAGTACATGCTTATCCATAAATGTGAGTATATGCTGACAGAATTTTCATTTAAATACAACTGAAGGGGACAGTATCATCCAGGATGAATGTAATTTTTGGTTTTGCATGCCAAAGATTACTCATTTGAAACCATTCTTACAGTATTGTGTTTATCGATCTATTATCTTCATTTAATTATGCAAAGAAGCAGGTAGCCTACATAGACAATAAAGTCCTGCGTCCTGCCTGATCTCTTTGTATGTCAGAGACATAGCGTTGTAGTTGCTTTTCATATGGTCTCTTCTCTAGTCTGATTGTGCTGTGAATTGTAGGTATTATTGAATAATAGATGAGGAGAATCCGGGGGTGTGTCTGTCTCTGGGATCTTATCAGACAGGCAGCAGGACACTGAGTACAGTAAGATCAAACCCCAGCCTATCACACAACAAGTTACAAGCCAACACCAGATATGTTTTGATGTGCAACTTTAGTTTCAGATTAATACCATGTTTTCACAAGGTGTCATTACTT
Source organism: Poropuntius huangchuchieni (assembly GCA_004124795.1). NCBI lineage: Eukaryota > Metazoa > Chordata > Actinopteri > Cypriniformes > Cyprinidae > Poropuntius > Poropuntius huangchuchieni. The sequence goes on along the minus strand of SCHK01135668.1, from coordinate 29,394 downwards.
TGCACGTTTGGTACTTTATCAGAGTGCTTAAATAATAAACCTCTTGTCATTCCACAGTCGCTCTGGTGCCTGTGGTCGTGATTGTGTTTACACCAGTGGGGTAATTATCAGCTGATTAACTGCTGTGGGCTCATTGCACAGTGTGCACCATGTGTTAAAATCTGAGCCCCATGTTGTAGTCAGAGACGCAGAACCGGCGCTGGTTTGGTGCCCTGTGTCATAAATGTATGCCAGGCCCGCACAACAGAGGCTTTAGTGAGGCTCTGAGCTGCAGGAATAAAGGGCGCATTCTCACATGCCTGGCCCTCTCGTCCAGCCTCCTCATTATGTCTGTGGAGTGGAGCAAAGTCGACTCGACTCTTATTATAAAACTGTCTATTATCACACCGCATTGAGCCAACTTCTCTTCTCCCGCCGCCAGAAGCTGTAAAATAACTATCTTGTACAAAAAGGTTTCTTAGTTAACATAGCAACAATAGAGCTGACGTGTTGAAGCAAGTTCATTCTTTTAAGCAGTGGTCTTTCAAAAAGTTTTGATGGCCTGACAGCCTATTTTTTTACTATTGAGTGTATTTTTGAACAGCACTGATACTGATACTTTTTGATTTAGAAAAAAAGAGTCAAATGTTTTAGACTAATGATCTTCAACAGGTAGTCTTCCAAGTATTTGGTCTCTAATATTTGTGATTTTTTGATTTATTTATGTTGGTACATTTTTTTTTAAACTTTATTTTTCTGTTGTCTGTAAAACTGCTTTTGAACAATGAGTATTTAATTTAATTTAATTTTAATTTTAATTTTTAAATTTAAAAAAGTTATTGTTTTTAAGTGAAAAAATGCAAAAGTCAAAAGTGAATTTTAATTAAAAATAAATTAAAATTCAATCAATTTAAAGTTCAAATTAAAGTTCAGCAAAATGTTTTGTCACACCCACACAAAAACTTTTATATGTATTAAATACTTTTAAAATGTGTAAGTAAGCTCATTAGAAAGTATAGAAAATTAAAAAGTATTTAAAAGTTTAAATTAAATTTATTTAAAATTAAAAATTAAAAAGTATAGAAAGAAAATGTATATAAATAAATTTATGTGGCTTTTTTTCATATACTATAGGTAAGGTTTAACATGCAGTGTGTAACAAATCAGCCTAGGTTCCCAAAGCTTGAAAATGATTTAAGACTACCGATAAAGGTGAAGGTTACTGAGAGATCCCTTAGAGAGAAACATATTTTCATTTTCTTATTATTATCTTGCGTTGATGTGTGAATCATTGGAGCATCTACAGAAGCTCTAATGGCACAGCAGCTGTCTCAGAGAGAGGCACGCCATTCAGACGCCTTCACCGTTTCATCAAACAGATGCTCGATATCTAATCCGACTCGTTCACCTAGCGTGTCAGGGTCAAAATCATTGCTGAGTGTGAGAAAAGGCTGTGGGCACTGTGTGCCATATTAGATTCACGCCCTCCTACTCGTGGTGATTGGGTGGGTTGTCAGCGTTGTGACCTGGTGTTTGACAGGCACTGCTCCTCCCTATTGTCAGCTGGCTGTTGGGAAACTTAAAGCTCTGTTAGGAGACACGCATTGTATTTCTCTTTAATCCTCCTCATTATGGTGTCCAACATAAAGTTTGGAAGAGATAGAAAGCAGCTTGCTTAAGTTTGTCGTGCAGACAGAGACACCACCACCCTCTTTATGTCAGTTTTTGTCTTTTTACAAACCTGCATTGGGGTTCAAAAGTCAACGATTACATTGAAAGTCTGGGATTCAGAGACTAATTTAAACCTGGAAATTAACCAAAAATTGTATTGCATGGATTAGGGCTGTGCAATATGTATACAATGTAATATGCAATACGTGTGAGCTGATCGTTATTGTGTTGTCAGTCACTATGCACAAAAAAGCAAAACAAAAATACACCCAAAATTCAAAATACTGGGTCTACCCTGTGTAAGTTGGTTTTTTTGTGTGTATATCATATGATAAACAATATCACAGGAGTTATAAATGTAATATTGATTGACAACAGTTAAATAAACAATAAGTTCATATTAATTAACTATACACAATAGTGTCATTATTGTTAAACAAATCCACAACAGAACTGTTGAATGCTTTTTGAACAAATTGGGTGAGTCAGTGATTCATTGAACCATCCATAAAGACAGCTGCTGCATTCAAAATCAAAAAAGTCACAACTATATAGTAGGGAAAAAAAGTGTCCAATTCAAATCAGCCAAAATTGTCCACATCAATAGTATACGAAGTACCTGGATGACCTACTACTTCCGGTGGGATTCTGAATTGCGCTTTTGATGGTCTCTTTACTATCCCATGGGAAAGGATTTATGAGTGGCAGTAAAGCAACACAACACTGGTAGGTCACATGACAGCAACAACATGGCAGATGTAGTCTTAATTTCACCCACATTCATGCTATATAGAAAATTCTTTTCGCTAAATAAGTTAAAATACAAATGTAGTAGCCTACATACTGTGATGAAGTATATTATGAAATTTTCGGACACACAGCACATCACCACTTGCTTCTTTCCTGAATGAATTAGCTAATTAGCATTTGAACTAATTATTTGAATGAATGACTCAATAAGTCGCTCATTAAAATTGTGACTTGGTGCCACCTACTGGCGTATTGTTTCTATTAATTTTTTCTTTTTTTTTTCAATCATTAGATACTTCAACACTGGGATATTATTTTTTGTCAATATCAAACTCCCTGCTTTGGATGCCCAATATATTGGTATGGTGTCAGTCAATATCATTTTTTCTACATTTATTATACTAATATTAGCCCAATATTGGCCCCTTGTTTATTTGTGTCTGGCTTCCCTCTCACTGTATCTTGTGACTAGCAATATGTCTCCCTCAGACTGGGCAAAAAGCATTTAAAAACATGTTTTCAATGTTTCGACCCAATGTTATATTTACCATGGCAGTTAAAATGTCTCGTCTCCCTTCTCCCAATGTTTACATTTAGCCTGGGCTTACACATTTGCTGAATATCTGTGATTTTTGCTGCCATTGTTGGGATGGAGTCTGTGTAAAAGTTCATATTCTTTTAGCCTCAAATATTCAGACTGTCTTTCCCAAATTTATGTTGACAGATTAGACTTGTGACAATGTGTTTACCTTAGTAAGTTCCTCAGCAAGTGAAACACAACAACAACAACAACAAAAAGACAAGTTGGTATGGCGCTTTAGTTTGATTTGTTTACTTATTGGTTTGTTTCAGCAGGACACGAGTTGTCTACTGTTCGTACTACTGTTCTGGCTAGAGTCCTAATCGCTCTTAGTGCAGAATATATATTTTGCCAAGTGAATGTGGACAAAGGACTTGGTGTTTGTGTGTGAGGATGGTGGGAGGGGTGAGGGTATGAGGACAGAAGGGGTGCGTGTGTGTGTGTGTGTGTGTGTGTGTGAGCAGGGGCAGAGCGAACGGTTCGTAATGTGGTAGTGGTGCTGGAGAGGATGGGAGGAGATGGAAAGGGCTGAAGGGGAGGGATGTGCTTTTGTTTTGTTCTCTGTTGCTGAGCAATGGGGACTAAAGCATTGGGAACAGCTGTGATGGCCAAAGCTTTTCTCTTTCACTCTGCCGGAGAAGCCCTGAGGCACATACACAGATACAGCAGCCTAATATGTGTGTGTGTGTGTGTGTGTGTGTAAGTGTGAACCAGGAGAGGGAAAAAGAGAGGGAAAAGGAGGCTGATATTAACCGAAGGATGCATTAGTGCTCTTATGAAGGTCAGGTAATCACTGTGTAAGTGAGTGCAATTAGTACAAAGAAAAACTGACTGCTGAAGCAAATTAGTTTAGATGGCTTTGTGTTGAAGAGGATGCTGGGAAATGTAGTCACACAAACAGGGAATGAGATGTAGAGAGTTACAGGCATGGATATACCATAGATAGTGACAGTAAGAATTGTATTTATTTTTTAATTTTTGGAAATAAATTAATACAATAATTGATCAAAGATGCACAAAATTGATTGAAAGTGACAGTAAAAACATGTATAATGTTACATTTACTGTATTTATGAGCCCAATCTCATGAAAATGTGTATAGTACGCCAAATAAAAGCGAAAACTCATAATATTGATATGCAAAAATGGACTTTGGCGTGTTTGGCGTGCATATAATACGCAGTTTTCGCATGCATATGATACACATCTACCTCACAACCCTAATCATCGCGTAGCATATACACGCCAAAGTTCATTTTTGCGCATCAATACAACGTGTTTTCATTTTTATTTGGCATACTATTTAGGCTAGATGCACTTTCATGAGATCGAGTTGGTATTTATATATTAATGTTCTCTTGAACTTTCTATTCATCAAAGAATACTGAAAAAGTGTATGATGGTTTCCTCGAAAATAACATATTAAAATGATTCTGAAGAATCGTGTAATGCTGAAGACTGAAGTAATGGCTGCTGAGAATTCTACTTTGCCACCACAGAAATAAATTACATTTCAAAATAGAAATTAAAATAGAAAAATATTGTAAAATTGTAATAAAATTACGCAGTATTACTGTTTATGCATTTTTTTAAAAAATCATTTATGTAATAAATTATTAATATTTATCTAAATGTGAGTTTTATCATTTTGTAAAACTTTTTGAGCTGTGGATGTTGGATGGATGTTACCATTAGACATTGGTGTTATTTTAAAAAGAACATTCCTACAAACAACATGTTCTATTTTAATATTAGAATTCTCGATTTCAGGTGCCAATAGCCTCTGGGCAGCGCACCCACATATAGCACTGTTGCGCTTCGGCCGTCCCGAGTTTTGGGTCTTGGCTCTTTCCCGATCCCGTCCCCCCTTTCTAGCAAAAAAAAAAAAAAAAATCAGCCATTGATTGATTGACTGATTTTGAAGAAAAAAACATGCTTAATGCATTTGACACCTGATTTACTTTGTGCGTAACTTACATCTTTTGGATGTATCCTTAACTTGAATGTTATGAATCCATGGCAGTATTTTCATTTTGCACAAAGAATTGTGCTGACACTACGTCTACGTTAAACTTCACAGACTTCACTGAACAAGTGTACGTCCAACAGAGCAAGCACAACAGAGCTCAGTAATCCTGATTAAAATGTACATTTTGCTAAAATATTTGTTCAGCATGATGTTCATAGTGACCTTAATGTTGTGTTTGTGTTGTAGAGTTGTGAGACTGGACCTTAGTTATTGGAGCAGCAAACTCTCTCCATAGGGGTCTTCCTCCATCCGTTGTAAACAGACTCCTCATACGCACCCACCGCAAAGATCACTCCACTGTGCTCCTCGAACAACCACACTGACCAGGCTGAACAATGTACCCATAAATGGCCTGGCTCAAGGGAGTCTGGACTGCAAATATGTAATTATTGTCTCATTTTTCTGTTTTAAGGACATAAATTGGGTCATCAAACTCTGAATTTGGCTAATATTGATAGTGGTATGAAAACATCGCACAGTGATCAGTGATTATTGGTGTAGCTCTTATCCCAAGTGACATCTCAGCAGTGGCTTCGGTCCAGGGTCGTCCAATCATTTCATTACCCACAATCCTAAGCACTCCGGTGCCTTTCATTTTTCTGTGTTTGATGTTCTTAGTGACATCTGTGGCTTCATTCTCTTCGACAGGCCATTTCAGAGGGAGCAGACACGGCAACAAATGCTGTAGTGTTTTCAGCAAGTAAACAGAAACTAAAATAACTGAAGCAGTGGACCACAAAATACCAAAATTAAATAGGGGGAAAAAAGAAGAACATGGAAATTGGGATTTAAGACATTCTTTAGGAGCCCACAGTTTTGAAAACACAAGAGACATGTTGAATACGGAGGTGCTGGCATGCAGAAGCCCTAAATACCAAAATGATTGCTTTTCGCTATGAGTTATTTTTCATCAAGACATTCGATCTTTTTCATTTGAAACCTGCTGTTTTTCACTTCTTCTTCTTCTTCTTCTTCTGTCATGTCTTTTAGTTTGAAACCATTTTGGTGAAAACATGTTTTTTTATGACTCAGGCCATCTTCAGCTGTGACTAATATTCATAAATTCATGCTTATTTAAATCGGTGATGCTGTCTGTACCACTGATCAAACAACTATACCCTATCAAACAAGTGCTTGATGTGAGAAAGACAAATATCTGATATGTTTAGAAAAAACAGTTTCAAAGTTTGCAGACGGTGCAATGTCCAACGCTGGGATGTTTATTGAATTAGTCAGCCGGAGAAAAAAGACAAGTCATGATAGGAGAATGTTTGCCGTCAAGCGTGACCACTGTAGAAACGTACCTGTTTTCTGCAATTACCGTTTCTCCCAACATGGGTTTGGCACTGTTACATTAGTCGTGAGTCTATGAATAGCACAATAGGAATGCAATAATTCATTGGGCATTAAGTGCACAGACACACACCAGAAAGACTTGCTTAGTTTTCGTGCTCGCCCATGTAATTATGTTTTCTTTTAAACACATTATTTACAGACATTATGGCAAATTACTCATAAGCACACGTGATAAAGTTTTGATGGAGCCAGTGGACACACTCACAGACACACTCAGAGGACGTGCCAGTGACAAATAATGTGTCCAACAACATTGAAAAATAGAAATGTACTTGTCATGGGGGCCAAGAAAAGTCAAGAAATCTCAAGTAAAAAGTATTTTCCTTAAACCTTGAGTATAATGTAATTGGTACATTACACTGCTGACCCATCCCTTACACATTATCCCACCCTTAAAAATACCCATACCACCAAACCTGTCTCGTATCCCACCTCAATAGCAGCAAAAGTATTTTGCTGTATATAATATGAACACAATAAGTACATTGTACTTATTTTTTGATGGAAGTAGATGGTAGTTAAGGCCACTTAATATAAAGTGGGACCCTTTTTTCCACTTAATTATAATAGCAGCAGAGTTGTATCACACTGGCGTTTTACACCTTATGCCTTCCGAAAAATGTATCAAAATGAATTTTTATTTATTCAAATAAAGAATTATAGCAATTCAAGTCATTGCGTGACTCACAGAATTTAAAAAAATTAATAGATGCGGACAAAAAAAAGAAGAGTGTCGTGTCTTTGACCCTTTTCCTTCATATTCACGTTGAATTATCATCTCTTTATCCTCCCACAGAGAATTTCCTTTTAGTCGTGGCACCAACCTTTAATGAAATATCTTCCTTTTCCTGCCGGATTTTATTGAATATGTTCTGTGCCAAAACTTCATGCCATTAATGTAAGACCTTTCCGCTCGTTCTGGGTCTTTGTGTCCACTCAAAAATTTGGCTCCCAATAAACACATCTTGAGCGTTTTGAAGTTCTCCAGCCCCAGCCAGGAGAGTCACAGAATGAAAGAGAAAAACAGCATGATGTATGGTGTCCTGTCATATATGGGGTCCACTTCCAAAACCACAACCATCACTGCGTTGGTTTTGCTCCAGCCGGGGTGTGTAAGTGTATTTATGTGAGCGTATGTTCATGTGAGACGTGCAAACCTACTAATGTCTGGAGGAGGGTTGGAAAACGCTGTGTTATATCAATATTGTTCTGCATAATCACCATGGAAATGGGATAAAACACAAGTGTGTACACAAAGTTCAGCGTTCTTTCAATTTTTTTTCTTAAAGCACAGCACGCCTCATAGCATGGCCTGTTGTTCTTTGCCTTAATACACAGCACCTTAGGGAGAGCAGTGATGGATGACTTACAATAACCCTTTTTCATTTATCTCCTGTTTCTTTAGTATTGAGATGATGATTGTTATCCAGCTATCACATTTTCAGTTTATTTTAAAATAACTGTTATCACAGCATTGCTAGTAGGCTTTCTTGTAAATTCCCCTGCTTGCTCGTGTTAAGATGATCCCTATAATTAAATATCCGAGTTCTTTGTGTTTCCGCTCTTTATCTTGTCCGCTCTTCTTTACCTGCCCACTTCCTGCAAGGCAAGAGTGTTATGTACACACATTCTCATATCTCTCAGTTTTCCCTCCAGGTTTCTGTTTCTGAAATGTTGCATGACTCAGGGTTTGTAGCATTGCTCTGCACATGTATGCAGTCAGAGGAGGAGGGTCGTGAGGGTCTGATTCTGATGTGGAGGCGGCACAGGAGGGAAATGCGATAACGTTGGCCATAGGGAAAGTGGGCAGCTGGATTCGCATAGGGGAGATTCATGTCATGCTTGTCTGACAGCCTGGCACGTGGTGCACCTCAGACACGGGCCGACCACGCCGAATAATAAATAAATGAAGAACAAAAGGGAATCAGATTTCAGACCGGCTTTGACTTCTCACCTTCCCTGGCCACTACGGCTGGGCAATATAGTCAAGAAAATATTTTCTTTAGGATGATTTTTTTTTTCTGCATTCAGAGAAACCGTCCATTTTAACAGCCTTTGTTGGCAAATATTTTAAAATATATATATAGTATTTTTAAATAACTAAAACAAAATATATCGAAGCTTGATGAATCCAGAAAAAATGTTTTGATTTGTTTTTTTTTTTACATGCAATATACCACTGCATGGTAATAATATTTTTTACAAAATATTTAAAAATATGAGCAATGTCACACAGAGAACTTTTGACTTTTTTTTATTTTGAATCATGAAAAATAACTGAATCATTTTAAAATTGAATCAGTATTGATGGATTCTAACTTTCTTAAATTTTACATTGAGAAATGAACAGTACTTTTTTCAACTCGAGTGCTATTGAAACATGTTTTAACATGCTCTTACTCATGAGTCACGAGACAAGAAAAGATATGCGAAACTTATATAATTGCACAGAAACTTAATTTTGTAAAAAGAAATTAATACTTTTGTATATATAAGCATGATCACAAGTAATAGGAAAGTCATGTTACAAAAGTATATACTATATAACTGCTTTTACTGTATTTTTATCACATAACTGTAGCCTTGGTGAGCATCTTACCAACCCCAAACCCGTTGAATAGCAGTGTATATCTACAGTTCTATATGGTAAGAACAAAAAAATTGATATTTTCAAATATATATTTACTTATATTTCATAATATACAAAAATCCACCAAAAACAAATCCATCCCAGAAATACATTTACATATGTCATGTTTGATTGATTTGTTGTCTGTAACATAACACATTTGAATAAAAAGAAATAATTTTTAATAAATCCTAATTGTATGCTGCTGCTGCTGCTGTAAGGAAAATGTAATTTATTCCCCTGAATATAAAATATATATTAATATAAAATACTTTTTAATATAATATATAATTTCTTTCCATATGGGAATCTTCCAGGCCACTGATTTAAACAGGTATTTATCGATGGCCGCAATCAGTTATGACGTTAAGATGAGGGAGTACCCCCTGCTGAAGTGTGTCTGCTTGATAATGAGCCAAATTAGATAATGAGGGAGACAGACGTGCCAAGGGTGCTCAACAGAGTGTAGAGGAGGAGTGGAGTGGACTGTGGTGTGGAGAGGGGGGTTAGCAGGAGTTTAGTTAGGGCCGTTTCTGCTGGCACCAGAACCCTGTGTGTCTGTGTGTCACTGGGACTCTGAAGAGGCCTGTAATTAACAACACTGCAATCAAGCAGCTCTTTTGTTTGCATGACTATGTGTAATAGAGCAGCATGATTTCACACCACTTTTGGTGATATCAACACTAAATATCTGTCATCATATCATGGAGTGGAGGGCTTCACGTTTTACCTCAGTCATGCATGACCTGTTGTTCTGAGGCTTTTCAATTAAAGGGACAGTTCACCCATAAATTTAAATTCTGGCAGTACTTACCCTCATGACGTTCCAAACCATTCTGTGGTACCTATCTATCTATTTCTGTATGTATGAATGTATGTATGTATTCATGTGTACACTTAAAAATAAATGTTTGGTTCCACAGAATTTCATTCATCCAGAACTTTTAATATCCATGGAACATTTCTATTGCACAAAAATGTTTTTTTTTTTTTAGATTAAAAAAAAAAAAAAAAGAAAGAAAGAAAAGTTTTTCATAATAATTTTTTTCACTGTTCACTGAAAGGTTATTTTGGTGAAAAATGGTTCTTCTGAAACCCCCCTTTTAGAATTGTTTATTTTTAGGACTGTATGTAATAAAAACTTTACTAAGAGTTTTGTTTGTTTCTCAACTTAAATGGGATAGTTCACCCAAAAATGATCCTGTCTAAACTCTCAATTAAGTTGTTCTAAAGTGAGTTTCTTTCTTCTGTTAAACACAAAAGAAGATATTTTTGAAGAACGTCAAGAACCAAACAGTTGCTGGTAGCCATTGACTTCCATAGTTTTTTCTATACCAAGTCAATGGCTACCAGCAACTGTTACACTCATTCTTCAAAATATCTTCTTTTGCGTTCAACAGAAAAAAGAAATTCATACGTGTTTGGAACAACATGAGGGTGAGTAAATGATGATTAAATTTTCATTTTTGGGTTAACTATCCCTTTAAATACGAAAGATTTGCACATCATAGTAGGATTAGCTCAGGAAATAAAGCAGTTGCTCGTTATTCAGTAATGACTCATATGTTTTTTTGAATGGATGCCCACACTGTTCGTGCCATGTTCAGTGCTCTTGCTGAAGAGGCAATTGTTGGGAGGTTCCCACAACAAATGATCATACACTGTCACGACGTATAAGGCAGGCTTCGTAAAGAAAGGCAGGAGAGATCTGTAGGGAGAGAGAAAGGGAGGGGAGAAAGAGAGACACAGGGAGACGGGGGGAGAGAGAGAAAGAAATGGGACGGGCTGCGCTTCCTTGCTTGTAGTGTGGGGGAACAAAGGGGATGTTGTAGATGCCGCCCAGCGGCCAGCACTACTCCGTCCTACCTCGACTGCTCACTGAGCCATTTCCTGTTTTTGACCTGAAATCTTTATTTAGAACCACCCTTCTGCTCAGCTCTCTCCTCCTCATTTATAACAACACGGAGATAGACACAGGAACATGGATTCACACCGCTGCTTTTTGTCTCACGTTCACTCCAGTGCTGTTTTAATGTGGGAAATTTGAGAGCCGTAGACAAGTGTGAGATGTTTATGTGGCTTTAGACGTTTAGTAAAGTTTGAATGTTTCATGCAATTCACTGTTGCTTTTTGTTTGTGCAATATGCAAGACTTTCTAGAACATTTGAACAGGCAACATCCTAAACCTAAGCACGCTGCTTACTTAAAATAGGTGAGCGTTGTGCCCATCGTTATGCCTTGTTGCCAAGTACACTGGCAATGTACATGAACGGTGTACACTGTATGGAAACGTGCCCTGTGTTATTGCAGTGGTGGCAGTAAATCACACTGGATTGCTGAAGTGTGCAAACTGTGTTAGTTGGTTCCCTTGGAGAGAGAGTAAAGTTTATTTATGTGTTTTGAATTGTGTATTTACTTTGGAAATAATGCTTAATTGCCACATAAATACAGGGGATCAAGTCTAAAAATAAGGGCAGACAGTGAAGCGTTTTATTCCGGGATGATGCATTGCTTAAAAGAAGTGTGCCACTTTTATGATCTCATATGTCATCTTGTGTCCAGTTTAAAATGATGTGTATTTATATCTGGCAGAGCAATCATTTAGACAGTTTTAAAGGATGACTTTTTGCATCAGATATGCTTGATGTTGGCAACAAATTTGTGAGCTGTTTATTATACATTTGAATTTGATTTAACTGTTATTATACTGCTGGACTATTAATTTAGAGGGATACAGTATAGGTTATGAGCCATGCAGTGCTTGTCCTTGCCATGTGGTGGCAGTTCAATAGCTTGAGGCTAGAGCATCATCAGTAAGGTCATACAGTATGCAGCTGCTGGGAACTATAGGTTCAAGCATATTGCTCTCTAATATGCTCGCTCTTCACAAACAAACCCTTTTTCTTTACATGCACTCAAGAACATCTTTTTTTTAGCCTTTGTATTACAGTACACTTTGGTAGGCTATCTCATGGTTTAAAAGCATTTTAAAAATCTGATTTATTTGTTTTATTTATGCATTTAAAAAAACAAACATTTTTAAGTCAAAAGTTTAATGCTAAAAATGCAATATTTAGTTTAGCTAAAAGTTTAGTGTTCAACATTTTGTACACAACCCTTTTAAAGCATGCCCCCCCCCCCCCATTACGAAAAAAAGTAAAAAAAAATAAATAATAATAATAACATGATTTGAACACTTTTTACAGAATGGCAGTAAATAATCACATTCCATTTTGTCAATTTTAACACAAACTGTAATGATGACTGCATTCCTCATGCTCAACCTTCAACCCTGTAACTTAAGTAAAAATGATCAAACAAATATTTTCCTTCACTAGCTACCTTGTACTGACCGACAGCTTAATTTAGTCTAAAAGTGCAACCCTATTACGCATACTTCTGTAGTTTATATATATATATATATATATATATATATATACATACGTGTGTGTGTTTAATATAAGAAAATTGATAAAAGCACACAAGTCTGGGGTTTAAACACTCACACATTTGAGTAAAAAATTGCAAACTCCTTAGAATAAAATAAAACTGTTTATTTGAAATTTAGTTTGACCTACTGAGGTTGTCGATTCCCACTTTCTGCAGACTAAGCAGCTAGCTCCTTTCACTGAGCAAAACCTGTTTAATTTTTAAGAGCTTCAGGCGCTATTAGGTTCAGATGAAACAAGACATGTCGACTACAAAAACTTTTGTCAGTCTCGTTTCTACTGCCTATATGCTGTAGTACAGACAGAATAGGGCCATGTTTCGAAACCTACTGAGCTGCCTTATTCATCACAGACGCGTCCGGCGTCGGTTCAGCTGTCTCGCGACGCTGTCTAGGTAGGCAGCGAGCTAGTATTTGAGACACAGCCCGAGAGTTAGTGGGTGGACGCGTGGAGGCAGTGCTTGCGTGTGTAGGGGTTGGACTTTTCCGAGGCCAGGCTCTGTGTAGTCGAGCACAAGTCTCTCTCGACGTCATTCGCATTGGAAGGCGATTGTGTCGGTCATAGTGACTGACTCCGGGCTCGCGGACAGTCTGCTGTCCTTTTCTCTCTCCACAAACTCACTGCCGACCTTCCTCATCAGCTGCGAGAGTTTTATCGGTGCCGACTGTCAACAATAAAACAAAGATCCATCCCGATGCTTCAATTTATTCCTCCACTTGAAGTAGACGAGGTAAGCGCGGAGCTTATTCATAAATAACTGAGATCATGTAAGTGGCGTGGAAACGCTGCGGCGTCACTGATGTTGCACATAGCAGAGGCAACAGTCATACGTGTATTCGTGCATTCGTGCATTGTTGTCTGGCGGTCGGTGCGATCTTAGGAAAGTTCACAGGCATGTCGCAACCCGAGGCAGAACCGCTCTGTAGCCGAACCGAGTCGCCAGTTGAGTCAAATTGAACATCTTGATATTTCTAAATGTTATTTATGGTTGCGCTCTGTTGTACTGATATTAAAGATACTGATCCAATTGACTGAAGAGCTCAGAACCAGACAGACACTTTACAGTAAAATCGGATGTTTTTTAAAATTGAGATAATAGCATTATGTTGGGCTTTACTGTAACTGTAAACAATTTTAACTCACTAAAATAGAAAAGTTGAATTTTTGTTTATTGACAGCATGTTTATTGCACTTTGCAACCACTCTGAATTTAACTACTCATGAAATTGAAACTCTGAAATGATTGTGACATGTTAAATGAATGGAAGTAAGATGTTCTCATAACATTGATGATTTTTACAGTCTCACTTTGTACAAAGTTGAATGTTCACTTCACGGTTGAATTAGACATGGTTTTGATTAGATGGTAAATAGGCATTGAATGGCTTTGACACAGTAGATGGTTTTATTTTTGGCTTCTGATTACGATAAATAAATTTAGGCCTATTTGGTCGTCATGGAACAAATTCACATACTGGAAAATGGCAGTGGGGGGATTGTGAGGGACAGTGTCTTTATGTCTCAGTAGTGTGTGAGCAATATCTTTCTTCACTGTTTTTTGAAAATTCACTTTAAATCACACTGTAGAAACAGCATAGTTAAACTTGAGTATAATTTTTATAAGAAAAATCTGAAGTCACAACCTTCAGCAGTAGGTCAATAACAGTGTAGTGAATATACTATATTGTTTTCATCACTTAAACTGTTTATTCATTATCTTTACTGTAAAGAAATCAGTTTAATTTGTGGCGACTCAGAGCAGAAGTTATTTTGCAGTTGCTATCCTTGTCAGACACACTGGCATTCAAAGTCCGAATAACTCACATGCACGCGCACACACACACACACACACACACACACACACACACACACTCAGTAAATTCAGAGGATCAAGGTCCAGTTGGATTTTCTAGTGAATGCACGGTTCACATTAAGCAAAGGAGATTACAACCCTTGTTTTCGTCAATCTAAGCATTGTATTGCTGTCTTATTTCCTTTAAACAAAAAGACTGACTCTGTGACATTTACATGTTGTACTCTCCGTGTCATCTTTAAAAGTGCACTTCCTTCCTGCAACACAGTCAGAGAAGAAAAATGAGTGTTGTCCCTCATTTAATTGTAAATGTCACAAAGTGGGTGTATTGAGTGTCCAGAAAGCACCTCATGACTTTTTGAAGAGTGGACATCAGAAAGTTGTTCTGTACCAGTACATGTCGATAGGCCACTCATGTTTTTCTTTTAAGGTTTATGCTGCAAAGTTGGACTTGTTTGTTAGTCTTGTGAATTAGATCATTTTCAGTTACATACTACTTTCAGTGAAATAGCATGTCTCACAGTCTAATCTCTTGAAATAAGATATGTACAGTACCTGATTTGTGAAAAGAGAAGGACTTGTAATGTAAAGACTAATAATTATTGTTTAATAGTTTCATTTCCATCACCTGTTGCTTGTTGAGTTTTATTTTCATTTAAATGGTGTGTGTAACTGTGTGTGCGTGCCTATCTTACACTTTCACATAGTGCTCCAAGACTTCTGCCCCTCTGGTCAAACCGGTTTGAATTGCGTTCCTCTCTCAGCTACTATTTAGCTGTTTTTTAACAGGAGTGTGACGTTTAGGAGAAGTTTAAGGGAAGTTTTAATCTTTCCTCTCTTATATTGCACTCCCAGTTTTTTTGTTCAACATATATTACAGCACAGCTTAAGTTACTCCAGATTTTTTTAGGAAATGATTTTAGTGTGAAATTACTGAGTGTTTTCTGTAAATATACATGCAAACTTTTCATACATCCTTACTTAATTTATGTATAAGGTGTCCAACAAAGTGAACATCTCCAGTGTTAGTGTGTACAGTATATGTGCATGATACAGTGCTTTGCAACATTCAGTGCCTGTGGGGAAATCTGTAATGTGGGTTGTCTTGTTACTCTTGCTGACGTAAAAAAGCTTCTCAGAGTATGTGCCGCCTCTTTGCTGCTCTCTGAGACTGAGATCCACAGCTCTGCCTGCTCTGAAGTGTGTTATCCACTTCATCTATCCTTCATTTACATTTGTAAAATTGCAGTTTTATGCTGATTGATAGATTGATAGCTCCACTAGGCCTATTAGTTGGGTCATATTTGCATTGGACAATGCCTGTTCGTGGTTTCCACAAAAATATTAAACAGTACAGATGTTTTTAACACTGCACTGATAATTAGAGAAATAGTTTTTTAAGCACAAAATGAGCATATTTGAATTATTACTGAAGGATCATGTGACACTGAAGACTGGAGTAATGGGTACTGAAAAGTCAGCTTTGCCATCACAGGAGTAAATGACAAAATATATTGAAATAGAAAGTAGTTGTGTTAAATTGTAATAATATTTCACAAAAAAAATGTTTTACTGTATTTTCGACAAATACATCTTTATTAAACTTTAAGAGAATTCTTTCAAATACTTAAATGTATATATAATGTAGCAGAATTATATCAGCCATTACTCACTCTTTTTACATATCGTTACTAGTTATGACTCACAATGGCCCAAAAAAACTGTGACAAACGGACATCTTATCTGCTAATTTGAAGAGCATTAGTTGCGGAATGAGTTTTCATCAGCTCTGTTAGACAGTCTGAAAGTAAAAACTGACAGCTCTAATGTTTTACATGGCTACACAGTGCAGACTTGCTTGCCTAGTTACTGATGTTTTCTTTTATTACATTTCATTTTTAGCCAATACAAGTGAGATCATGTTCTAAAAAACTCCAGTAAAGCAACAGATGCATATCCGTCCACTTTTAGTTGACTTAGTGGAAGACGTTATGGTATAGTAAAGACTACAACAAGCACGGGTGAGGTACAGTACAGATCCAGCATGTGGCAGTCTTACAGACATGTTATTTTGTTAGTTTTTAAGATGTCAGACGCTTGTCTGACCCCTGCAGCTTTCACTCGGTGCTGTGTGAGAATGTGGCGTCTGGGCCTTCTCCATCTGTCTGTCTCAATCGCTCTATGTTTACCGTCTCACACATCTCTCTCTCCATCTATCCTTTCTCCCACAGCCTTCTCTCTATCTGTCTTCCCTCTTTCTCTCTTTCTCTTAGTCTCACTTTCTTACTGTTTTGCTTGTTTGTTCAATGTCATTGAGCCTTCATCATTAAGGAGTTCCCTTATAAATGACACTTCATCTTTGCACTGCAACAAGCAAGTACAGAGCCCAGGTGGAGGGGATGGTGAAATATTTCTGTACAATAAGACTACAGAAATGAGAGTTTCTCAGTTTCTCCTCTCTCCTATCATCATCGTCATTGAAGACCCTATTAATGCAAAAGTTTTATGAAAGGTAGGTCTTACTCCTAATTGTTGGCAAAAATCACTTTTGTTTAAAATATGTAGTCTTTCTCTTTTGGTAAAAAAACAAAAAACGATAAATATTGATGACTCATCCTGAACAACACAGATTTTTGACCAGTCAGATCTTTAATATGAGAATGCCCCTCCCCTTAATTCCAAGTGCCACTGACCAGCAAGGATGGATGGATGGATGGAGATGGGGCTGTAGTTATTTTCCTCATTAAAGACGTTAAGTAAACAGTGTACATTTGGCCATTTTCACATATTTTTTAGCTTGAAACCAAAGTTTGTAATGTTGTGATTCATCTCATAGCTGGTTGTTTTGGTTCATGGCTTAAAACTGTCAAACAAAGACTTTTTTAAAAATCCCAATGGGGCAAATTAGCATTAACCAGTAGCATCATCTGCTTCATGACTGGTGTTGTCCTTTATGTGTGTTCATGTCCGTTATGTCTGATGCACGAATTTGCATAAGTAAATCTCAGTGTTTCACAACATGCATGTGACTTTGTCTACATTCTTGCATTTATTTCTGCAGGTGTTTGAGAGCTACAAACAGCGTGAGTGAGTGTGTATGTGTGTGTTTGTGGGAATCAGTACCCTCCGGATCTGAAATAGCACTGTGTGGAGGTGAGGGGGGAGGGGAGCTCTGAAGCACAGGCATGGAAACGTGCAGATCCTGTTACAGGATCATAATATCACTGAAAACTCTGCGCTCTGTGCTCCATCCTCTCCACTGCACTTGTTCGGCTGCTCACGCCATCCTCTCTGCCGCATTCTCTCACTCCATCTCCACCAGTACACCCAGTGCCGAAGCTCCGGCGTCACACCCCGTCCCTCATGTGCCGTATGTGTTGTGTGTAGGATTGGAACAGAACGTACAGCCTGCTTAGCAGCCCTGACATATTTCCAGACTCTGCTCTGACAACTCAGTCAGAGCTCTCCTCCCGAAAGGCCTCTGCCTTATTTTTTACGTTAATTCCACCGTTATCCGGTGCTGTGTCTCAGACACTTAGCTACCGAATGGAGCCGTAACCGGGATATAAGTTGCGCTTATGAAGGCGTCCTTTAAAGGTGGGCTTCTGCCAGCCATTTTGTCAAACTCTATAAAGCTCGTCTTGCACCATAGACATTTTTTGCCACTGTGTTTTTTCCTCTCCTTTGAGAGTTTTGACTCAGGGTCATTGCTCAGCGCTAGTGCATTAGGGAGCAAAGAGACAGGTTGTCTGTTTATGAATGTCTCTTTGCGTGAGGGAACAGTTTGTGCTGCCCCAGCACTTACACTGAGGAGAATTCAACATTCCCCTCTTTTTACCTCCTCTCTGGCTCCTCCTGTTGTCTCCCTATGGTTAATATATCCAGGTCAGGAGCCAGTGTACAGGTTGTCCAGTCAATCTGGTTAAGGTCAGTTGCAACTGACAAGCATAAAGGGTAAAAGAACCTTGAGAACTAAGAAGTGGTGAAGATCTTCCCTCCTACATTGTCTGTCTCTTTGGTTGTGTCCCATCATAGTTCTCGGTTCCCTATAATGTGAGTCGCTATATCTTGAACCCTAGCAAAAGCCTTCGGTCCTCTTAACATTGAGACACTGATGAATCTTTGATTTGATCACAAAATTAAAAAATAATAGTTAAATAATTGAAAAACAGCCTCACTCAATAGCATGTCATTGTGCATATTTGTTATACCTATAACTGTTCAAAAAATGTGCTTGTCTGGAAAAAAGATAAAGGAATACATAAAGATAAAAAAATATATATAATATGATAAAGCCACAAAAATGTAAATAAAATAAAAAAATAATTCCTGAATAATAAGCTGTTAGGGATGTGCATGTGAGTGGCAAATCTGTACTGGTTTTTATAACGCTTTCTGGGAATTTCTATAGTTGTATGTTTCAATGCAGTGGAATGATTCTGAAAATGGAACTGGACTGGCCTAGAAACTCCCTGACCAGTGTGCTTCTGAACTAGGGAGCAGATGAATACACACTTTTACCATTCACACTGAAGATGAAAGTAAAAGGATGGAGCGAAGCAGAAGCAGTCAGAGGCACAATCAGAAGGAATGTGTAGGGTGGGGCGGCAGTGGCATTTGAGCGCTGCAGACAGTCGTATCCACTCCTCAGCCTGAGTCACAAGGACGCGTTCAGCTGCTGTGGCATTCCTCTGTGTGGATTACTGTGGGAAACTTTATTTGCTAGAGACTTTCTTGAAAGCTTCAGACAATGGCATACAGTTCTAGGGCCACTCTGGGTGAGTTTATAGCCACAACGAAAGACTAAACTGTTTGTGGTACTCCATGATTTTTGCCTGTTTTTTACAGTTACATTTTTGTCTGCCTCTTTGAATCATTCAAATCTGAACGCTAATTTGCTGTGACTTTTTAGTTGTTTAGTGTTGTTTAGTGTTGTTTCTGTTACTCATCCTTCCAATAACCTCCCGAAAACAGCCTTGAATTGCATCCCTAACTTTTTGGCAAAACTCTAGTCTAACATTTCTATGGATGTTACAATTTTAATTTTAATATCTTGACTGTCGTTTTGGTTCATGTCTATGTGACTGGTTTTTTTCATTCATTTATTTATTTATTGGGTTATTTTTTAGTGATCATCTCTTGACTTATATTTTTAAATATCTCTCTAGATATTCTTTAAACTTAATAATTCACTCTGCTGCCCCCCCCCCACTAAATTAACTGAACTGGACTGCATATGATTGTAAATCTTGTTTACTTGTTCATAAACCCTCCATCTTATGAATTATTTGCGTGCTCTGCATGTAAACGCCATGCTTTGGAATGCACATCCATCTCCGGCAGACATAACCTGTTTTTCTCTCTAGCTAGTCATTTATTGTTTTAGAATCAGCGTCTCAAAAGCAGCACAGTGAAAGAAGAGAAACATTTCTTTCTTTAACTTTCCTCAGCCCCTCTTCTCCCCCAAACTCCCTCTCTCTCTCGCGCTCTTTGTCAACTCTTTGGGTGGATTCCCAGCTGACTGTGTTTGTCATGGTAACAGGCAGCAAGGCAACAGGCCCAGCCACTTGCACTTCCTGAGTGAGAAGAGCTGCCTGACAGATCTGCGTCTGCGCAGAGAGTGTGTGTGTGTGTGTGTGTGTGTGTGTGTGTATGCAGGCAGGGCTAGGGTGCGTGAGGCTGTCAGCCTGTATTAGGTTCAAGCACACTGCAATGCTGCCTACTGCTACCGGGCTTCACTGTATGCTAATGAGGGGAGGCCTCAGGAACGGGCTTCCTTCTCTTTCTGTCTCTCTCACTCACTCCTTACTGCCTGTCTTTGTGCTTTCCATGTGAGCTAGAGAGAAGACTGATCTGTTGTTTTAAATGACTCATACATGTTTTACTCGATAAATAACCCTCATTCTGACCTTAAAGTTGGTGTGAAATCAAAATCGACTCTTTTTACTTTCTTAATACATATTCATGGTCTTTTTGTGAATGATACATTGTCTTTATCCTAAAGGAAATAATATCAGTCTTCATAATCTTTCATGAAAATTTAATAACTTCTGAAACAGCTTTCTTTCTCGCTGACATCACCAAGTCCTCTTATGGACCATAATCAGGTAAACACCATAGTTACCTGTTGTACTGTCTTAAAGGGACAGTCAGTATTTTTTTTTTCCTTATTAAAAAGTTTTACACCCAAAGTTAATTTTTTTTAAATGTTTGAAATTATATACACACATAAGGTCAGGACTTCAGTCATATAGGGAAATTCTTTTGATCATCTTGTCACATGATCCTATTCTGAAGAATCATGTGACAATTTAGCTTTGTCATCATAGGAATAAATTACATTTTAAAAACTGTTATAATACAAAGCAGTCATTTGGATTTGTAATAATCTAATTTCTAACAATAATGCATTCTTGTTGACTATGAGAGACTTCTTTCAAAAACATTAAAAATAATCTTACCGACCCCAAACATTTGAACGTTAAGGTATGTCGCATTAAACTATTAAAAAAGGTGGCGAATGCCGTTTTAAACATGGTAGAGTATCACAAAATTAATAAAATGTATTAATGTAGCGCAACTGGTAGATTATGGTGCAATAAATTCCAAGGTCTTGAGTTCAGTTCTATGGAAACACACATCCCGTACTGATCAAATGTACGGTATAATTTAAATACAGTGAAAGTCGCTTTGGATAAAAGTGGCTAGCAAATGAGTTAATGAAATTTAAATGACGACGTCAGTACATAACCGAAACCTTTCATCAAAGGATCTTTTTCTAAAATAGCTTCCACGTTTGAGTCACGCTAAGTTGTAAGCACAGTGTAACGTTCAACTTTAGGTTTTTCAGTCCATCTGTCTCCACAACCCCAACCCTTTTTCCTCTCTCCTTGCAGAGCAGTGGTGAATTAGTGTACTGTAATGTTACGGTGGCTCATGTGATGTGTTTTAAATCTCGTAGCATGAACCTAGTGCACAGTAGATGAGAACACAGCTGCCTATCATTCAAAGCTCAGCATAGGTCACACACTCGCTCCTCCTCTCTGTCCCCCTTTTTTACCGAACACTCAGCTGGATCTTGTCTTCCTGCAGCCAGCATGTGTTTAAGCAGGGAGTGATCAGGGCTTTACGCTCGTGTGACACATTCTTACCGTGAGTACTTACTGAAAGTCTGACACACATTTGCCTCCCTCCTCGCTGCAGCACGGCTCAGGAAGGAGTAGTCAGAGTTGTATTCCTGTAAACGCTCCTGCGGTAGCAGCTCATGCAGTACAGTTATTTCCAACAGCACGTCTTTCCCCGTAACTCAAAGGTGAATTCTTGTGATAGATATTGTTGTCGTTAATGTCCTGTTCGAGATGCTGTGATTGCAGAAACATTGTGCACACATCTGAGTGTCTTCCCATATTGTTACCATATCTGTTTGGTACAGTAACGTGAGGCATTTTGGTCTCTTTGCGACGAATGCATAGAGACTGAACTGACTCTCACCCCAGCGGCGGCACCAAATGCTAATATGACAACAGCTTGCAGGCCAATGTCATAGCAACCAAGCTTCAAGCCACAAATCTGTTTATCGAAACAATTTCTTATATTTTTAACCAAGTCTGTTTGGTCAAACGGGGTCATGCCAACTGTTGTATTCATCTATTGGATCTATAGTTTCAAACATGTTTTTAATGAAAATGGTCATTTATAAAACACTATTACAACAGTTTTTATATTATCTCTATTAAACATAAAATTGGTGTTTTTATGAATCATCAAAATGTCGAGTCACGATTGAGTGACTTTGATGTTCTATTTCCCCTGGCACTTTCTGTACTTTCCTGTCACCTTCTTCACCACGATTTCATATAAAGGCAGAAAAACCTTCAAAAAAAAAAAAAGAATTTAAAAATGTTTCTGTATACTAGCAGCGTCCAGCAGAATAACAAAAATAATTAAACAGGTTCACCAAACACACCCCCTAACTTCTATTAGTCAGATAAACCACTGGCCCCGCCCCCGAACAGACTTCATTGGTTGATCCAGTGCTGCTATGTTGGACTGGTCAGAATTCTCAAACAAACAGAGCAATGTTTTGATAGCGTCACAGTGTTTATACTTTTCAGCAGATTTAACGCTGCCATCAAATGCACCTGAGAAACTTGTACCTCCGAGTCAGGCATTCGTTATTATGACGTCACGCATTCAAGTAAGAGTCAAAAGTGGCCTCAACAAAACAAAATAATTATATCGTGAATGATAAACCTTGATCTGATTTCAAAATTATTAAAAACATTATTTTTTATTATTTATATAGATACTTTATGTTGTCTGTATTGTAAAGCAGTGTTTTCGCCATGTTTCAAATCTAGAACTCATAAATATGATATTTCGAACTTCGCTTGAAGGCCACATAACCTAAAATTGGCTAACTTGTTGTTGTCTCTGCACGTTCAGCTGTCATGGAGAAAAGTATTTTACCACAGAAAGAATTACACACTTAGACCTTTAACATTTCAGTTTCTAGAAATGTGTGTATTTTTACCATTTAGTTATTTTTCACTAGATCAAGCGATTTATATGGAACTAGTGCTGAGTCATACGTGAGATAAACAGCAATGAGTCATAAAGGTAATGAGTGGCTGTATGGCTAACACTCTCTCTGTCTCTCTTTACTTCCTAAGCAGATATATGTTGGGTAAAGGGGCAAAGCGGAAACTAGATGAGGATGAAGAGGGGCTGGAAGGCAAAACGTTGGCGGCAGGGGCCGGAGCGATGGCTGAAGGGCTCTCAAAGGTCTCCTACACCCTGCAGAGGCAGACCATCTTCAACATGTCTCTGATGAAGCTGTACAACCACCGGGCCCTCACCGAGCCCAGCTTGGAAAAGCGTGTGCTCATCAACAACATGTTGAGGCGCATCCAGGATGAACTGAAGCAGGAGGGCAACCTGCGGCCGCTCTTCTTCCCCCCTTCGCCTCCTCCCGACGACCCCGTGGATGAAGGCTTCCGCGAGGCGCAGCCTGCCTTCAGCGTGTTGTCCATGGTAGCTCCGCCGCTGTCCCAGTCGCCGGCACTCTCCTCTCCGGTCTTTACATCGCCTTCGCCAGTGCTGTCAAACCCAGCGCCTTTGGAGGCCTGCCTCACCCCAGCTTCGCTTTTAGAGGAGGACAGTGTCACGCTTTGCACATCACCCTCTCCGCTGGCTCCCCCTCTTCCTCCAACTCTTCCCAGACTCCCTTCATCTGTGGCCAGAGACAGCTTCTCTTCTGCCCTGGATGAGATTGAGGAGCTCTGTCCTTCACCCTTACCTACAACTACATCAGCGCCCGGTGCTACCTCCCCCTCGTCCCTTACAGTGTCCCTCCAAATGCCGTTGTGTCCCCCCAACTTAAACTCAGGGGCCTTGGACTCCAAAGACTGCAGTAAGCCCTGCAGCCCAAAGCTTGAAGGGCTGGTCCCGCTGCCTGAGGAACGCTCTGCGGTCCCTAACGCACCAGAGACTCTTCCTCCTAACAGCCTGGACATGAGCACCTCACCCTCCGCCTCGTCCTCGGGCTTTCTGACAGACCTGGCCCTGGACGATATCCTCTTTGCAGACATTGACACCTCCATGTACGACTTCGACCCCTGCACCTCGTCCTCGGGCACGGTCCCCTCGAAACTGGCGCCTATGGTGACAGCGGACGAGCTCCTCAAGACTCTTTCGCCCTACAGCGGTGGTGCTCCTGCTGTCAGCTCGAACCAGCCTTTCAAAATGGACCTCACCGAACTGGACCATATTATGGAGGTGCTTGTGGGATCATGACCAGGCTTGGAAGGGAACTGGGGAAGAAATGCAAAACCAATCAAAGAGTTTTTAAATATAAACTGAGAACGAAAACTGAAGAATCACTTTGTGAGTGTTTGGGGGCTTTTTGTACAGTTTTGTGTTTGTTTTGTTTTTAAAAACAAAGGAAATTGTCCATTTTAATGGTGATGTTGCCCAGTACTACTTCTCAACACTGTGCATGCACTGTGCTTGCCTTTCCCAAAAATGAACATGAAGAAATCTTATGGAACACACTTTGGCTTCTGGCAGATCTGAGTGCCTTCATCATTTATGACCACTTGCTAAATTCCTGTTTGTTTGTCTTGTCTCATTTTCCTCATCATCACTTCTAATCGAACAAGATGGATTATCAGAGGAGTAGCGCGTCTCTTTCCCCTTCTCAGCATACAGGTGCAAGAATGTGCAACGGCAGCCTATTTTCATGTTTTTCTTTCATTTTCACGAAGCACAATGAGAGCAACTTGGTTATTTTATGTTAACGGTTTTTTTTTTCTATTCAAAGCTGTTTTATTGCTTTTTAGTAATATTTAAGGTAGTCTGTTAATATGTGGTCATTTATTCATTTTTTCGTCTGCTTCCATTTTAATGTTCATTAAAGGGATAGTCCACCATTTACTCACTCTCGTGTCTTTCCAAACCTATATAAGGTTCTTGATATTTTAAGATATTTTCATTTTTTTTGTCCATATAATGAAAGTCAATGGGGTCCAATGTTGTTTTGCACCCTGTTTACATTTTTCTTTTCATGTTTCACAGAAGAAATAAAGTTACACAGGTTTGGAACGACATAGTTAGTAAATGATGATAAGATTTTTATTTCAGGTGAACTATCCCTTTAACATTCAATCAGCGAAACATATACATTTATGAAATATACACATTTATGAAATATGCTTTACCGGATTATTTATACATGGATGTGTGTAGTGGTCAGATATTTACAGTCAACCAACCAAATTTCTTGTGATCTGCCATAACGGCTCAGATTCCATGTGTTTACATCTCAGCTGGCAATAAGTGAACATTTGTTCTGATGCACATTGTTTTACAGATACATTTCTTTGATAAGCCAATGCTAAAACCCCTTTATGCTACAAATAATGTATGCAATCAATGCTTTTCTGATCAGTAATAAGCAAACTGTCAACTTTTCTCAGCCATTTCCTTTTTTTTTTTTATCTGTGTCAAGGCATTGTCGTAACTTCTCTTTTTTGGCCTTTGTTTTGGCTTTATATCATCACTCACTGAGTGGCTGGTTCAGTTTTAATGCTACACTAATGCACAACAAGAGGGTCTATGCATGTCTGTTCATGCAAAACGGGAAAAAAACTGTACCGGGCAAGAACGTTTATGGTTGCTATTCAGTTTGGGTTTATTTTAACCATTTCCATCATCATCATCATCATCATCTGTTTGCCAAACATTTCTTTCATATACATCTCTCACATTACAACGGTACATTTCTGTTAACATACTAATGCATGCAGGATTATAGCTCATAATTGTACAGATGTCAGATGGTGATTTTTGTATGGTTTGGTCTTATTTTATCTTATTTATACCATTGTTTGTTTGAGTTTTATTAATGGTATCTGTTCATGTTCCAATCAGACTCTCTCTCTGTTGTCCTGCTGGGTTTTAGTGTCGTTTGGCCAGTAGAAATGGTCGCATTACGTTTAGGTGAAGTTTAGTTATGCGCAGGTGTGATGGGAGAGTATTCTGCATGTATGTGCAATAGATGACACAGTATAAACACTTGGTATAAACCACTGATGTTGATCAGATTAGGTTTGGAAGGATTATTTTATGTGCACCTGACATAAAAGGAAAGGGACCATTTATCATATCAGCTGTATTAGTTTCACATAGTGTTTGTCACACCAAACTAGCTTACAATAATAATGTTAGATATACATACCGACAAAAACTTTGCATAATATGCCTTCCTGGTAAGAATCAATTAAAAAGGTGTAGAGTGCAATGTCAGAGAGGGAAGAAAACGTTTCTTTTTAAATGAAATGTTATTTATCATATAAGCGTGACCATTAATAATCTGGGATTTGAACTTCCTGTGACAGAGACCTAAGACAGAGGTGACAATTCAGATTGTTACCACCCAGAGTTCAAAAGAGAGATTGTCTGAGAATTGAAAACATGAGTGAATGAGAGCCGAGCGGACAAATCTATGGAATCAAAACTATGATTAATATTACTTATTATAGGATTTTTTTTGGATTTGGAGTGTTTTTGTTTTGTTATTTATTTTTGTTTCCTGTGTAAATATATTTATTTTTGATGTTAAGCTAACATCCAGATTGTAATTTGTACAGAATATGAGATAGGAATGTATTATGCTTATGGGAATGTATCACTGCTTATTAATTGGGGTGGAAGCCATTTTTTCGTCTTGTTTTAATAATGCATTATTTTGTGTCTGTTTAGTTTCTTGTATTATAATTTGGGGTGGTGTTTGTGCTAGTCGTCTAGGTCGACACTCCCTGCCCCTATTTAATTATAAGTATTTAATGTTTTATATATTTCAGATTGTGTGCAAGGGAAAGGTTTGTGAAGCAATACTTTATTCTCTACAAACTTCAGAATTTCAATCTTCCAAAGCCTATTTCTGGGAAAATCTTTTTGATAACCCTCAATGCCAAATGTAAAAAAAAAAAAAAAGAAAGGCAGCATGATTTCTGATGACATTGGTTGTTGTTTTTTAACGGTATCTCACTGTCCCATGGTTCAGACCACACATTCGGGGAAGTTTAGCGTGGTTTCAGGATAGTGACCACTGGGATTATATGTGTGTATGAGTGTGTGTGTGTGTGTGTGTGTATGTGCGTGTGTGTATGAGAAAGAGAGACAACATGTGGTGGAGGGTCTAAACCCTTTTTCTGCTCATTAAGAAAGGCTGTATCTTCAGGCCTTGGAGCTGTGCCTTTTTCTATGCAATATTACAAACATATTCATTTTGAGAAAAATAACCCATCAACTGATGATCACTGTATTTGCATCAAGGTGTGGACTGTAGAATATATATAAAATATGGACATGTGTCTATGAATTTGAAACAGTCTTACTTTTCTAGTTTTATATCATACAATAAATGGATAAAAATTACACTCTGTGTTTGTTTTCTTCATCACGCTAAAGCATGCAACTATTAAAGATTATATAGTGAGTGCATACACTCTTAAAAATGGTTCCATGAAGAACTTTTAACGTCCGTTAAACCTTTCCAGCGCACAAAATGATTCTTTATAGATTCTTTGGACTGTTAAAATTGTGGTTCTTTTGAGAAAACAAATGAACAGGTAAAGGTGTTTAATTTCTGAGTCATTCAGCTGCCCTGCATGAAACAGCGGACATTTCTCCGCATCAACAGTTGCCTCCATTTTGCACCTATGACTCATGAGCTGGTAGCAGGAGTCTATTTCCAGTATTGGGGCCACACAGCTGTGTAGCAAGGACAGTTTTAGCACGTGGCAGTGTAAAGTGTAGGGGGATGGCCGGCTCAAAACATGGCCAAACTGATCTCAGGTCAGCCAGAATGTTTTTTCCCCGGTGGATCATGTTGCTTTTTATGAGAGTGGTGAGTCAGTGTACGAGCTGTAGGATCACTCATGCTGACCATTTCACTTTTACTATGTTTTTCTTTCCTTTATCTAAAACAACTCTAGTTGTTTTTCTCTAACCTTTCTGTTCAGCTCTAAGCGGACACAACTTTAATCCTGCGCTGTCATAAAAGGCTTGTTTTCATTTTCCGGCCCTTTATAGTCAAGCTTCTTAACAAGTTTCATGTTTCATGTGCAGATAGCGGGTGAAATATTTGCCTTCTCATACTGTATTGTTTCCAGTAATCATTATGGGGCCTGTGTCATAAAGCTGACTAATTTGCTGTGGTTGATATCCGTCCTTTCCCTTCAACGTTCTTTGTTGGCCCACTTTTATCCACATGAAGAAATGGGTCAAACCAAAGAAAAAAAAGAATGTATGTTTCCTTACTGCATCTCACTGTAATGCATAACTTGAAGGTACTGCACTGTTTACAGTTTTATTAACTTCAGTCATTTACAGCTATGTCAGAAAACCCAAACACTCTTAATGACTGACAGGCAGAGTGCACCTCAAAGTCTTCATATACTTAAAAAGTAGTATTTTTAATCATTTTTTAAAAATACTGTTGTTGTTTTTTTGACGGATTTGATTTTTCAGCAGTCAGATTGTATGTATTCATTTGTGTTTACATAGATGAGTATATTCCTCTAACTTTTTAACCTCTTGACCTCTGACTGACTCAATTCCAGTAACATTCAATTTTCAGCATACAGTCATTGATGAATAAAAGCTCCGTTCTACATTTTCCACTTGAATATCCTGTTTTATTTGCAAATATGTCAGATTAAAAAAGTCATTGTGAAGTTTCACATGAACTTTTAATGATTCATATTTCATTTTATATTTTATTTTGAGAAGGTGGGGGTCTTCAAGCCTCTTCTTTTGCTCTAATAGTCCCAGGCCAAGAATAGTCAGTGGACAAAAATACACCAGAGTGATTTTTCGTTGTTTTTCATGACACAGCTGACACAGCCGTCCAAGGGGTCAGTGTCGTGACAAACTTTGAAATCGGGTCTCCATCAACTTTCAGTTATACCAAGTACACACAAACAGCATTAATATATTTCATTTCTTAATACACGTTCAAAAAAGTACAAAGCTATCACTGGGATGGACCCTAAGGTATAACAGTGAATCTTTGTATCTTATTTATCCCTAAATAGTACATAATTAGTGCTTTAAAAGTACATCTTAGTACCTTTTGAAAAGGTACTGCCCTAGTGATACTTTTGTTCTGAGTGTTTGGACATAATGTAATTTATTTGATTTGATTGTTCAACTGTTAATAACAATAATAAACTAATCATTTTTATAAATTAATTATTAATTAATTAATTATCTGGACACTTAAGACACTTAAACTTGTTTTTTCATGCACCTTTCAAATTTTTTTTCAGACTAGAGGAAAGAAAGCATCCAAAAGACACTGTTAAGTGTTTCTTTTACAACACTTTATCTATTTGTGTCATTAGATTTCAATTACAATACATATTTTTAAAGGCTGTTTTCTCAAAATTAGTTAGTAATTTTCTTACACTGAGCCATATATCTCCACTTCAGTAGCATTTATACACACAACAAACTTTACATTTTTATTCCTGTCTATATCCTGAAGGTTTTTACAGAGGGATTTGTTAATATATCATTTGCTTGATTATACACAACATTTTATTCCCCCCAAAATTGTGAAAATACATTGTT
>SCHK01135667.1:0-10715 GCA_004124795.1 Poropuntius huangchuchieni | reverse complement strand
GAAACGGAAAACAGGGCGACCTGCAAACGCCTCGAGGCAGAAAAGAAGTTTAGCAGCCCGTTTTCAATAGAGTCGCTTCTGCAGCGGGACAGCAGCGCCCCCCTGAGGAACAGACCTGCACTTTCTGCAAACATGGAAAACTCCGTCAAATGTTTGCCATTTTTTGTTTTCTAAACCTCTCAGCGTGGTCAGCCAGATCACTGTAATTTAAAGTAGGACATGCTCGTGGACAAAATGTCCCTGTAGGTCCTGAAACAGTTTTAATAACCTTATGTATAACAGATTATTGAATAGAGCCAGACAATTTAATAACCAAACAGATGTGAGAAAATTATTCTGCATGCTCAGGTTGTTTTCTGTTTATGTTAAATATTGTTTTATGCACCTGGCTTGAATTGTAAGACCAGGACAGACTGTATCAAATTAGAAACATAGCCCAGCGTTGTGTGAGATGATGAGAACATATTGCTCTGTTTGATATCAGTTCAGAATGATTTGGGGGGGATAAAATGTGCAATTATGCATTTTAGTATTTTATGCAGATTGAATTGTACTGTAAACTAAATTAACAATTAGACCCCCCCGTCAAAGAGACATTGTAACACTTGGTGCAGTGGTCAGATGTAACATTATGTGCTGACAGTTATAATTTTCTAGTCAAACTCAAAACCATAGAAGTACACTGCAACATTTTAATTTCTGTTTGAGATTAAGGATCAAAGCAATATAGTGTTAAAAGACTTTAAAATGATACAGTAAAATACTATTCATACAGCAGTTTTAACTCAAAGAGTTGGTTGTTTCTTTTTATTAAAATAAAATTGACAAAAGGTGTTTTGGAAAACCTGGTCCTGAAAGAAAGTTTGTTTGTTTGGTTTTTTTTTTTTTTTNGTTGGTTGTTTCTTTTTATTAAAATAAAATTGACAAAAGGTATTTTGGAAAACCTGGTCCTGAGCAAAGAAAGTTTGTTTGTTTGTTGTTGTTTTTTTTGTAATTTATTGTTTGTTCATGAAACAGGAACAGTTGGTAGGCCTATGCTGCTGATTTGAAATAAACTTAAAGTATATAAATGTAAATATCAAAATATTCTGCCTGTAAGAAGATATAGTCATGTTAAGCAAATAATATATTTATTAATAACTACATTAAGATAATATTTACTGTAGGCCTATTATCTTTTCATTTGTTTTGCCCATATTAACTAAGTGTGATGATCTGTTAAAGAGGTTGTGAACTAGTCTGTTAAACTGACCACTTACTGTATAAAGTATTTCATTTGCACATGAACAGTTTGTGTGAATTCATGTCTCGTGACTATAAACACTGGAATGTTGGGAACTCACAGTTTTGTACCAGATTGAATCAACTGATTTATTTCTTTGTAAACTAGTGGGAAAAAAAACACCTTTTTTGTCTACATCATTATTTCTGCTTGTAAAAAGACACTGAGTTTTAGAAAGGGTTCATAAAAAGTTTGGAACAAGAAAAAGTTCTGTGTGAAAACAGTCAGAGAAAATCTAAACCCAAAGAATATAATAGAAATAATGGTACATTAAAGCATAACATCATACAACACCATTATGGTCTTCCTAGCTGTTTATTTTATTTAAACCATACACATACAATATATATATATATTATTTTAGAGTGTATAATGTAATGATTTAATGAAATATTTAATAAAATGATGTTTATAAAATATTTATTGAGTTGCATTATTTAATGAAGCAAATCAGAAATGTTTTAGCTTTACTATGTTTTTTCCCGTGCAGTTAATATTTGTGGATGGGGATAGAAAAGTCCTAGAAAATAATATCAGCCTATTTATCACCATAATCACAGTTATGTAAATGTATATGTAGCATATTCTTCTTATTCCTAGCTATTTATTATGAATATCTCAATTTATATTTACTGGATCCTATAAATCAAGAGTGCTGAATGCACAATTAAACTTTTGGAAAGTGGATGATAATAAAATAGTGTGCTTATGAGCAGGTTTAGTTATTTCTTTTTAAACCTATTTATTTAAACTAAAACGATTACATAACGCGTTTATTTAATAAAATATGCATTTGTTTTCTTGTTTATTTGTTAAATACACTAATATTGAAATACATGATACAACGTGGTTATTTAATAAAACTTTTGTTTAGGATTTTATCAGTAACATTTTTATTTAGATTATTTTATTTATATTTATATTTATTCGTATATTTTTATTTCATGCTTGTGCATGTTAAGCCTATAACTGTGATGGTCCAGGCATGTCCGCTCACATTAACACCTCCATCAATTATGTAAAAGAGACATTAACGAGGAATGGCCATCTAATAGCCGATGTGCTCCATATATAGCCCAGGCCACAAACTACACGACAGAGTCTCATCTTCGCTCCAGAATCAGATGTTCTCAGAGATGCAGCGAGAGCGGGCAGACATGCTGGTCAGAAGAAAATACAAGAGATACTCCAAACACAAAATGACCTACCTGGGTCTGATCGCTTATGCCATTCAAAACGCACCTGAGAAGAAATTAACGTTTTACGAGGTAAGCTCAAATTTATTACAGCTGACAATAAGCAGAATGTAAAATAGCTAGTTGTCTGCGCTCCTTTACAACCGCGAACTGCATTTAGCGTAGCCTCTCTTCTTCTTCTTCTTCTTCTGTTGGCGGATGAATTGTTTCCTGTATTTTCTAATTAAATACATTTATTAATCATCGTTGTCCTTTATCATAGGCTATTTCATTTTAAAAGCAATGGCGCACTTCCTTGAGTGCTTTATTAAATAAAACAAAATAAAAGAGAAACATACTAGGCTAGCCTATAACCATTTTTGGGTTTTTTTGTTTGACTGAATCTTTTCCTCCATCAGTTAATGAATGCGGTGACGATATTTGTGGATGGCGACAGAAAAGGCCTTCAGAATAATATCAGAGTCTGTTTATCCTCAAACAACTGCTTTGTTAAGGTACGCAGTTCTTCTTCTTCTTTTTCCCTCATGTTGTTATTATTATGCTACTTCTATAATGATGTGTCGCCTTCATATTTACAGGTGCCTATAAATCCAGAAAGCCCAAATGCAAAGCGCAACTTTTGGAAAGTGGATGAAAGTAAAATCACCCCCAAGATACTGCGACGACACTTCAGCGGCTTGCGCGACGTCTTCCCTGACTTTTATGAAAACATGGAAATGTCCTCTGTGAAGAATGAAACGGAAAACAGGGCGACCTGCAAACGCCTCGAGGCAGAGAAGAAGTTTAGCAGCCCGTTTTCAATAGAGTCGCTTCTGCAGCGGGACAGCAGCGCCCCCCTGAGGAACAGACCTGCACTTTCTGCAAACATGGAAAACTCTTTTGTGGGCCTCGCAAATTTGTCGTGCAAGAGGAAAACGTGGGACTGGCCCCATCAGACTTCATCCGCCGATTACAGTGGATCATATTCACACTTTTATTTTCCTACTTACGGTTTGGGCCAGATGAATGAAGGCTGCAGTCCCTCAAGTACATGCTTCAAGAGGATGCGCTCAGTCTCTGAACTGTCCTATTATACAGCACCTGAGAGCATTAGGCAGTTCACTCCAAATGCTGTGACCTGGGCCTACATGTAAACTGCACTTAACATACAGTACACTTAATTTTCTTAGTGTATATATCTTACTGATTTACTCTGCATTGTTGAAAATATCATGTCAACTTCTTATTTGCCAAATAAAACAAGTTTGTTTTTAAACTGAAGTGTTGGGTGTGTGTGTGTTTTTTTTCAGTTATAGGCCTATATGGTTTAGGATAAGATTAAAACCCAATTAATTCCATTAAGACACAAAGACGAGATGATTCAAATAAAATTTATTGACCTCCAGCTTTCCAGCAGTCAATATGCATGCAGATACAGGCTTCAGTCAAAATTATTAATTTTTTTGTCAAAGTTTCCCAACCTTTTCTTACAAAACTGCGTGCATCTTAAATAATCAGTTCTGCAGCGTACAAACCACAAAAATACCAGTTTTACATTATCAAATACTGCACATAGAAAACATTTACAAAGCACAAGTATAAAATTACAGCTTCCCCATACAGCTCTCTTTTCCATTCTGTTATTCCGAAACAGCAGCGCACTGTCAGCTCAAATCATTTTCTAAACGTTTTGGGGGCTACTTTTGCTCTGATAAATCTTTGATCGTGCTCTTTCGAAGTGCAAGACTTAAACTGAAGTGGGTTACATCATTTTTAAGTAGCTACATCTCTTGTGAATGTTGAAAACCTGTCTGCAAAGGTGAGCATGTCTCAACAATGTCTTGTGCTGTTCATAATGTCATGAATAATATGAATGGCTGATTTATGGTGACAACAAAAGAGCTGCTAACAGCTTTGCTACATGGATAAGAAAACGGACTACAAATGACCGTCTTTTGTAAAAAAAATCAATTGCAAAAAGACAGTCTGACCCAAAAGTACAATAAATTCAAGGTTGTAATCGTATAATTTGATTTTTTTTTTTTAATTCCATGTCTTAGTTATGTGTGATCACAAAAATAGAGCCTAATATTAAGACACCGCATGGCTCTTTGAGAAAATAAAGAGAAACATGCTTCAAAGAAAACACAATGCTTACTTTCTCCAGATCATTTTACAAATCTCAATAATGTAAATGACTAAAAACAGGCATGCACTGAATGTTACATTTGACTTATAGGCACAACTAATATCTGATATCCATCTTAGTTGTTGAGCAAAACTGACTGAATTAGATACCAGGGATGTTGTGCTCACGTAAGCCTTTAAACATCAACACATACTGGGTAAAGATGTTATTCTGTCACCCAGACACTGTAAAACAAATATGTTTTATAATACAATAACATGAAATATTTAATACGTACATTCAAGTTAGAGATACTTCAGTATCATTCATAATATCAAAGCAAAACACTCAAGGCTTTCAGTAACATGTCTAAGCCTCATAATAATCTCTCAAGTAAGGCAATAAACAAGCCACCGCCTTTCATCCAACAAACCTCTCTGTAAGATAATTCATTTTACAAAAATAAGATAAAAGCTCAATATATCCTCATTAGTCTTTATATTTGTTCACAAACGTAACAAAAACAGTATTAGGGGTTCATAAAAAAGACTTTTAAAAGAATAGTTCACACAAAAAACACAAATTTGCTTAAAATTTACTCACCCGCAGGCCATTCAAGATGTAGATGAGTTTGTTTCTTGGAGAAATTTAGCATTACATCACTTGCTCACCAATGGATCCTCTGCAGTGAATGGGTGCCGTCAGAATGAGAGTCCAAACAGCTGATAAAAACATCACAATGATCCACAAGTAATCCAGACCACTCCAGTCCATCAATGAATTGATTGAATCTTGTGAAACTGAAAGCTGCATGGTTGTAGGAAACATCTCCATTCTGACGGCACCCATTCACTGCAGAGGATCCATTGGTGAGCAAATGAAGTAATGCTAAATTTCTCCAAGAAACAAACTCATCTACATCTTGAATGGCCTGAGGGTGAGTAAATTGTCATTTTGGGTGAACTATTCCTTTAACTGGCCCATAAAGATATAAAGGGATTACATTCCTACTTGAAATTAAAGCAATCTGTCAACATTTATATACATCATACAGTACCTGACGAAGCAAAATCTCATAAAATAAATGTTCAAATTTACACCTCATTCTCAGTTTTACAATCTACTTTCCACTTCTGAATGCAAATAAAAAAGCAAGCATGAATACCAGGTTGACCACATCCAACTGTTTCCACTATGATTGTTGGCCCACTCAGAAACGCTCTGTCAGGTTTATTCAGCTTACATCATAACATCACACTGATATTGATATCTGTGTATTAAGATCATTCCCCAGTCAGACTGGTGTCACTTACACTCACGCATAAACTGCACATGCCATAAAACTGCCAAGAAACACTCTTCAGATTTCACCATGTATGAACCGAAAAGCATGAAGTGGTCTCGTATATAAAAGCATGATGTAGTTCAACACCGAGCATTTAAACGAACCGGATGCCAGCCACTTTTTCTGGTATCTTATTCAGAAGTTACAACATCATACTCAAAGATTTGTATTTACAGATTATCAACACATCACAGAAGCATTTGTTAGCTGTATCTGGTTACTGTCAGAACAAAACAGATCTGATCCTTCTCATTCCGTGTTAAAATATCAAAACGCATCCAAACCACAGAAATCTGGAAGCGGCAAATCTAGATTTTTTTTGTTGTCAATGTTGCATTTGGTTTATCTATGGACTGCAACAAACTACATCCATCCACTACACCTGAAAAAATAGAGCAGTACAGTACAAATACTCATGCACTCAGACTCTTTTCATTTTGCAAAAATGCAAGACCAGTAAGATTTTGTAACTACTTCATTGTACAGTAAAGGGACACGTATATTATCCCAAATTCCCAAGTACGTAAAATCACATAGAAAAAATATCAATATCTAATAGTCATTTCATATGTGTTTACCAAGGACAAACATTCAGCTGCAAATACAATTTGTTTTCAGTACAGTAATACAATTTCATCTTAAGTTAGAATTCAGAAGTCATTTTTTGTTCCTAATTTAATGTACAGACATTTGTCTGTTAGTGAAAAAGACAAAGGTGCAACACAATCAAACTTGTGCAAATACAAAAGAAGCAAGACGTATGTGAAAGATAGCAGAAACTCGTTTTGTGTGTTTAAAGGCAAAACCTCAGAGCTTAAACAACAGCGACGGGCTGAAAAGCAAAATATTGTAAATATGTTAAATCTGGAATGGGTAAAATACATATTTTGCAGTTTCGGATGAAAGTAAGAAAGTGTAAAGTCCCATTTTTTTTGGTCCAACTTATACTTCTGGCCTTATAGAAACAATTAAAATGCAAATATATTTAGTGTGCACAACGTGTCTTCTGATTCAGCCGTTTTTGTAAACATAAAAAAATAAAACTTAAAATTGTCCTTAAAGATTCTTTGTGAAGCAAAACATCTAAATGAACAGAGAAAAGATAAATAAAGACACGAGCAATGACTAAATGTTTCTCAGGGTTTAAAGATAAATCTCTACTGTATATGAACATGACCATTCATTAAGTTAAAAATTAAGTGTTTTATAGTATCTACATCTTACCAAATGCATTGAAACATGTGCATGTAAAGTGCATTGATGGAATGGCCTAGGATAGTTAAAACAAGAGATTTTGAAAATATGGAATGTGAGGCACACCTTCTTGTGGACATCCAGATAAATGGTGAAATTTTGTGCTGTACATCTCATAATCCGCCTTTAAAAGCAGATCCATCTACACCATCCTGATGCAAATCAGAGAATCAAACAATAGAGTTTGTGCGCTTCTATCAAAAAAAGTGAAGTATACAAACGTCTTTAATGATTTGGCAAATTATCCATATGGGAATTTAGAAATGAATAACGTTCTGGTTCTTACTGATAGTGTCAATGCCATCACCTCTGCAGAAGATGTGATTGATTTGACATGAATAAACAGGTACAGAGATACTATGATATGTAAGGTACCTTCTCCGGCTCTGATATATTCAGAGGAGCTATGAAAACAAATCTAGGAGGCTGACAGGAGTGGGATGAATACTTAGTTTTTTACCTACAGTGCTGCTTTCCTTCCACAAGTCCTCATAACACCGAAGATCAACTGAAGAAACCGTCTAGAGCCACTCAGCTTCAGAGACGAAGCTAAAGAAGACTGCTGATTGGACAGGAATAGTCACAATGGTTCGACAGACCAAAACAAAAAAAAGTGTCCAGGAGTTTACAGAATACCATTAGATCCTGTTGAGAGAGCGACGCCATCACCAGTCCTCATATTGTTGCGTGTGTGTGTTTTTTTGTTTAGCATGATCTCCTGAGAGTAACAGGAAATGGGAAAGGCCTTTAACAGTTCCAAATGCTGGTAGAAAGAAACCCAAAACTACTTGAGGCGGTAAAGTCTAATGCGGCTCCAACTTCCCAGAAAGCTTCGCTACTTGCTACAAGAAAAGTTTTCTTGCTTGCCAGCGGACACCGTTCGGCGTATCCCACAATGCAGCTGTGTATGAGGGTTGCTGGTTTAACAGGACAGTTGGTTCTCCTCCAGAGGGTTCGAGTCCCTCGACTGCATCTGCAGCTCGGTGCAGACGGTGTTTATTCAGACAAAAAGTGAGATTGAAACATTAGCAAAATAAATAACCTACTGTCTATAAGTCTACGTCATTTTAAAGGCAAGCTTAAAATAGCACTTTACATATTTTGCTCAACGAGGGTTGCGAGTTAACGTGCAGAATGCAGTCGATAAATACATAAACACAAATATCGATCTATATATTTATTTATTCAGCTCTCCGAAAAGGAAAAAAGAAAAAGAATACGCTACTTTATGCGACAGGAATCGTGTGCATTTCTAATAAATAACCTGACATGTGGAGTAAAGCCCTGCCCTTTCAAAGTTTAATTGTGAATGTAGTCTAGAGGTACGATCACATTTACTGAAATTTTACAGGCGAATTCCAGTCATTTTGTATTGGAATCCATTTCGCGCAAGAAGCGAAAAAGTCACGCCAAACTGCCACACCAAAAGTTGCTTGGTATGAAAGTGAGTTCACTATCGACAACTGAAAATGGATTCCTTTGCCAACAAAATTTCGCTAACGTGACCGCACCTTACGAGTTTTTCTAACACGTCTTTGTTTTTTGCATCACGTCTAAGTCACTGACTCTGCTACATATCCATACTCTATAATATAACACTACAGATAATAAGAATTGCTTTGGTTTTTAAAAAATAAAACTTTGTTCGGGTTTGGCATAGAGAAATGACTGACCCTGGAGGGTCTGGAAACTACTACTCTTGGAGAACCCATTCTGCTTCCCGTGTGACGTGACGTCAACACGAATGCTACATTGTCAGGAATATTTCTCGGCGGGTTTATTAAATGCCCCTATTGGTTGACCTGCGGACAATGGATCTGTTTGTAACTAGCCGTGACTGATTTTTCCCAACCCTACGACCGCATGTTGCTGGTTACACCCATATCCATCTGCGAGGGTGTGTGTGTGTGTGTGTGTGTTATCTGTGTCACGCCTGATTTGTATCCAACTCTTAATATCTGTATCGGTAAAGAGGAGCGTTCCAGCCCCGGGCGAGTTGGCTGTATCTATCAGGGTGTGTGTTCATGCGTTTGGGGTCAGTGACGGGGTATATTGAACAAAGATACACACGTAGAGATAGAGAAGACGGGTATATTTAGGAGGGGACGTGGACGTGTCTAGGTGCATGAGGGGCTGGTGGCGCTCTCGAGCGAGGACTGGGAGAGTCGGCGCGTCAGGGGGCCGATGCTGGGGTCCGCCAGAGAGGAGGTGGGGAAGAGCTTGTACCAGCCGCCCACCATTGATGACAGATCCAGATCATCCAGGAGGATCTGAGCCATTCCCATGAAACACTTGCTGTCCATGCGGCCGTAATCACCCCACACGATCACCTGGAGAGAATACAGGTTAGAAATGAAGGATCAGTGTGTGGAGAGGTTTAATATAGAGTGGCCATAAATATACTTTAGCATTTGCACTTGGTTTTTTTATGTAATGCAATGACATTTATACATTTTAAGTGTGTCTTGATTTTTGGACACATTTAAAAATGTCACAATGTAGTTTTTGTCTTAATTTTGAACCAGTACATATTTTGTTTTATTACTTAGAATTCGATTTTTCTGCCATAAAACATTAAATAACCAATACCATTTAAAAGTTTGGGGTCAGTAAGATTTTTTTTTATTATTTAAATGTAATTTACTGTAAATAATAATTTAAATTACATTTAAATTTGTTCAAAAATAATTTTAATTGTTATTATCATTTAAAAAAAAAAAAAATTAATTATACTTTTAGCAAGGAGCCCTTTCAGCAAAAGGTGTAGTAAGTACACATTATAATGTTACAAAACGTTTCTTTCAAATAAATGCTGTTTTCAAATTTCTTAGAATCTTGAAAAATCGTGAAAACAGTTTCCACAAAAATATTAAGCATCACAATTGTTTTCAACACTGATAGCAACAAGAAATGTTTCTTAAGCAGCAAATCATCATATTCTAATGATTTCTGAAGGATAGTGTAACACTGAAGACTGGAGTAATGGTGCTGAAAATAAAATAAAATTCAAAAATAAAAGTTGTTTTAAATTCTAATAATATTTCACTATATTACTGCTTCTACAGTATGTTTAATCAAATAAATGCAGCCTTAGTCAGCATAAAATACTATTAAAAATGTAAAAATAAAATACAAATATAGGCTTTAATGTTATTTTTTACTGTTTGATCACATTCAATATTTTAAGATTATATTTTACACTACAAAGGCTGTAAAAAATATGAATTGTGTAAAACAGTAGACAGTTATATCAAAACACAAGACTGTGCAAGTCTGTTAAAACTAGTGCTGTCAAACGATTAATCGCATCCAAAATAAAAGTTTTTGTTCACATAATATATGTGTGTGTACTGTGTATATTTATTATGTGTGTGTATATATATATATATATATAAACACATGCATGTATATATTTAAGAAAAATATGTAATGTTTATATATTAAATATATTTATATATAATATAAATTATATATGCATGTAAATACATGTAAATATACACTGTATGTGTGTGTCTTTATATATACATAATA
>SCHK01135460.1:0-28786 GCA_004124795.1 Poropuntius huangchuchieni | reverse complement strand
TACGGACCTGTAAGTAGACTCCCTGAGCGAAGACAGATATTCCTGAAAAAGGTCCCGGGGAACTTCTGTGTTTCCAAGGTCCACTGTGGAATCAGGCATACCTAGAATAGTACCACCCTGAAACATGACAACATTTCATGATTATGATGGGTTACAGTCTAACATAGCCTTTTACTTTTCAGATATCTTGAGAAACAAATGCCTCTTACCGGAAAGCAGCTCATAATGCCTCCTCCTCCAAAGAAAAACTCTTCCCCATGAACCACTATAGAGGTGTGCCTTCATTAAATAATCCAAGAATAATACATTAAAAATGGAGCCCTGTTAAATTCAACTGTTTATTGCATTTTAACAAATACAAAATATAAGTATTTTCACAAGTGGTTTCAAACCTTTGGACCTTTGGAGTTTCCAAAAAAGCATACTCACCATATTCCCTCGACTTGCTTTCCTGTCAATGTAGATATAAAATAAAAGTCATTTCCTCACATACTTCCAAACGTGAATTTTAACGTATAAAATATATTTTTTCACTTTACGAAAAATAAACAAAAACAATCTCAACAACACTAAAACATATATTTCTATTCTAGAAGCATCACCATCTCCCCTGAACAACTTTAGCCGGATAGCTGCAGAACTTACCTAACATCATGGGACTCAGCTGACGGGCCAGTCCTTTTGACAGGTCATAAATGTACAGCTTCACAATGTAAGAACTTCCATCAGCCATCGCTACGACTTTAGACAAACGTTTACAAACAGAAACGCAACTCTACAGCTAGCAAAGTGAAACTTGAGTTTCTCGCTCTGATTGAACTCGAAAAAACAGACTTCAGTGTTTTGCTGGCTCACATTTCCATCATCGCATTAAACATTCACAAAAGAAACGCATTTGCTGTTGTTTTAAATTATTTTAGGAAAATAATAAACCACGGGTTGTTGACAAATCCGACGCAGCGTTCACGTCCGCCTCGTCAGAGTGACACAGTGATATTTTGATACCGGTTATGACAAATGTGCTTGTTCATTGGGGACCTGACCAATGGCAGCACAGATACATCTGTCAAACAGCTGTAATATCCTCCAAAACGCTAGATGGCGAATATTATGAAAACAAACATTGTGGTGTTCGTGCCCACCACAGAACACAAGAGGGNGCTAGATGGCGAATATTATGAAAACAAACATTGTGGTGTTCATGCCCACCACAGAATCGACTGGTAAGCGGAAGCCATGTTCGAGATTCGGTTCATTTGAACACACCCAGTTCAAAACTCCGATTTAGCGACTGCTACCTCATTACGTGGTCCCGACATCCCGGCGTTTCATAAACATGCTTTAAATCTTTAATAAATCCATATATGGACCCATACTGATGTATATTATAGTATTTCGAATAGGTTTGATTAATAAGTGTGTCTAGTGTTTTTTAATATGCTACGTTTGTTGCAGCCGTACAGTCATCATAGTACCATTTCAGATGGTAAACAATGAGTATTTTGACTGTTTATGCGGTTCACAGAAGCATTTGTTTACTTCCTCGTGCATGAATTAACCAGTCACTCCGCTCTTGTCTCGTCATTGGTTCTTGCCGTTCAATAGTCGTCTCTGATAGGCTATTGGAGCTGTCACTCAAATTGTGGCGCACTGGCTGGACGCATGCATGCGCGGTTGTAAAGGAATACAAAGTTCCATTGCTGGAAAGAAAAAGGTGCCTAATCTTAAATTTAAGAAAATTTGCTTTGTTCCTCCCCAACTTTAACTGAAAACAATCCTGAAACGGTTCTTAAAGAAGAGCGACGGATAATGGCGGAGTGGAGAAAGTACTATCAAAACGAAGACGATGAGGTTGAGGAGGACGAAGAGGATTCTGGAGGTTAGCACAGCTAACTGCATTAATTGTCCTCTGTGATATAAGTTGCAGTCTCCATTAAACTTAACTTACTTATATGAAATTGAGATGTGATTAAATAAGAAAATCTTAATTACTTATAAATTATTAGGTGAGTACAAAATCAGTGGCCGCGACAGTCTGGTGTTTTTGGTTGATGCATCCAAAGAGATGTTCATCAAGGGTGAGGATGGAGAGCCATCAAATTTTGACATGACTATGCAGGTGAGTCAAACTGTAACACTTTATTCATTCATAATCTTTTATTATCACCAAATATTCTTGTGTTTTTCTCCAGTGCATGTATAATAGACTTTATTCTCTGTTGTATCTAGTGTGTACGTAGTGTGTACACTAGTAAGATCATAAGCAGTGACAGAGACATGGTCGCTTTGGTGTTCTATGGGACTGAGCAGAGCAAGAATCCAAGAAATTCCTTCAAGCATGTCTACGTCTACCACGACTTGGATTCACCTGGTGGGTAACTAACTCTTTGTGCTTTTTAGATTGTGTATATGATGGTGA
Source organism: Poropuntius huangchuchieni (assembly GCA_004124795.1). NCBI lineage: Eukaryota > Metazoa > Chordata > Actinopteri > Cypriniformes > Cyprinidae > Poropuntius > Poropuntius huangchuchieni. The sequence goes on along the minus strand of SCHK01135460.1, from coordinate 26,367 downwards.
ATTTATCTCACATACTGATTCCCTTTTCAGGATCTCAACGTGTACTGGATATTGATCAACTGCTGGGTGAGAAAGGAGCTCAATTTGCTGAAAAGACCTTGGGCAGTGGGGAAACAACCCTCGGAGAGGCTCTGTGGTGCTGCTCCAACCTTTACAGTGACATCAAATTGCGACTCTCACACAAGCGCCTGATGATCTTCACTTGCAGGGATGAGCCTCACGGAGGAGACGGTGCTAAAGACAGACAGGCTCGTACAAAGGCTGCTGACCTTAAAGAGACAGGTAGGCTGAATAGAAGAAAATAATACAGTCTTACTGATGGGCAATTTATAAACTATGTTCTGTTGTTTCTCAGGTGTGGTCATAGACTTGATGCACCTTACAAAGCCAGGAGGTTTTGATGTTTCCCTGTTCTTCTGTGACATTGTAAGTCCTCCAGAAGATGAAAGCGAGCTTGGCCTCCAGATTGAGCCCAGCAGGAAACTCGAGGACTTGCAGAAGAGGGTCAGAGCTAAAGAGTTAAAGAAAAGATCTCAAAGCAGGTAAATGCAATGCCCATATCAAATCATTCACCAGATTGCCTGTCCTATGTAGTGTCAAGGGGATGCTGGATGTATACAGCATGTAATATTTTTCTGTCATTTTAATTTTCTGTAATATTTTTGTGTAATTGGATTTTAACTCGATTTGCTTCAAGAAAAAGACAGGCATGTTGATGATAATATTTCAAGTCCCTATGGTCATCAGTTCCTTTCTTTCCTACTGTGATGTAAATTCAAACAAGATTCCATAAAGAATTGACACTAAATTTCTCAGATGATACAGAATGACATCTACCAATACTTTAGTTTTGTTTAATGCTTTGAACTATACAGGGAACCTTTCATTTTGTGCATTACTATAATATAATTACAGAACCCAAACCTTTACATTCAACTTCTAGTTATTTTCAGATATAATAATCACAGTTAAAAATGTACATTCTTGTGTACAACTCAGTTGCACACAAAGTAGTTTTCCTGATAACTTGTCTTCATGACAGATGTATAATCAATAGAATTAATAGTAAATAAGCTCCTCTTTATTTTTATTTTTTTTGTATTTAACTAACAAGTAGGAACACTTTATAACGCTCCTGAGGTAAATGCAGTGTTAAGTGACATTGTTCACAAGCTATTTATTGATGTCTTTCTCAGGTTGTAACACTGATTGAGACATTTTCTACACATAAGTTACACGTTTTTCCACCACTTTTGATCAGTCGATACATCAGTGCGTCTCTATGAAAAATAGATATTTTTTAACATTAGGTTGTGCAATATTTATGCAAAGTTTCACTGTACTTGACCATATGTAAAAATAGCAAAATATATTTTCTGGATTAAAATAGTTCCAGAATGCAGTTCTTAGATTTACATATACCTTGTCATTGTGTTCAAGGTTAACATTCTCTCTCGGAGAAGGTGTCAATCTGGCAGTCGGCGTGTATGTGTTGGCCAGGACTGCCATCAAACCTTCTGCTGTCAAGCTTCACAGAGATACTAACGAACCGGTGCGCACTAAAACCCGTTACTTCCATGCCCATAATGGTGGGATACTTTTGCCAAATGATATGAAGAGGGCACAGGTAATCAGAATCAATACTGTCACAAAGCTATACTGTATTTTGCTCTTTGTGTCCCTTTTATCTAAAAGTCACCATATTTTCTTATCATACAAAATGTACTACTTTCTATGAAGGTTTATGGGAAGAAACAGATAGTGATGGAAAAGGATGAGGTGGATGAGATTAAGAAGTTTGATGATCCAGGTTTGGTTCTGATGGGGTTTAAGCCCATGGACCGTCTCAAACTGCACCATCATATACGGCCCTCGCTCTTCATATACCCTGAGGAAGAGCAGATATCAGGCAAGTCTTCATTTGCTGATGTCTTAAGCCAAAGCACGTCTTTCAGTTCAATCCATTTGTTTTATCAACTGATTTTTGGAAAGCTGATGTGCAGTTCTTTATTGTTTCTTTATGTTTACCCCTAGGAAGCTCCTGTATGTTTACAGCTTTGCTTTTGAAGTGCAGTGAAAAAAATGTATTTGCATTGTGCAGATACATTCCTCGTCGTAACACTCCACCTCGGTTTGTGGCACTAGTTCCCCAGAGAGAAGAACTGGATCAGAGTCAAACCCAGGCAACACCTCCAGGTAACTTCAATTAAGACTGAACAATTTTCATTGATGCTGAACATGTTACTTTCAGCTGTATGGCTAATTGATCTTTTTATATATATCAAACAGTAATATTAAATCATGGGATCCTTTATTTTAGGCTTCCATGTGATATTTCTTCCCTTTGCTGATGACATACGCACTGTGGATGCTCACGTGGGTCCCACAGCCTCTGATGAGCAGGTGGACAAGATGAAAGAGATTGTGCACAAGCTCCGCTTTAAATACAAGTGTGTGGTTTTCTGCAAGTTGTGCCCAGTGCATTCTTCGGTCATGGAGTTGTAGTTAATTTCTACTGTAAATCTTGTGTTTTTATAGGAGCGATGCATTTGATAACCCAGTGCTACAACAGCACTACAGGAACCTGGAGGCTTTGGCTCTGAATATGCTTGAGCCCGAGCCCATTGAGGATTTAACAAGTATTTCTTGAGATCTGAAATGTTTTTAATGAATAATTGTTCTACTTTTAAATCTATTACTGTCTCACACTCTATGTGTTCCCTCAGTGCCCAAGGTACAAATGATGGACACTCGTCTTGGTTCGCTGGCTCAAGAGTTCAAAGATTTAGTCTATCCTCCTGATTATAACCCAGAAGGGAAGCCTGCAGCTAAACGCAAAACTGGTGAGATTCCAAATGGTCTTACATTAATGTAAAGCATGAGTCAGGGATGTAATTTTCTATATTTAAGCTGATAAAAAAAACATGAATGGGAAAAAACCGCTGCATTTTCAAATACATTTATTTCTTGTATGGATAGTTTCGACAGCACTGCACAAGCTACTGGTACCATCAAACTGCTCTGTGCAGAACACCCTTAGAATCTCAGCCAGGGTCCACAATTAACAAATCAGTGTTGGCAAGCAAATGAAATGGTGATAGTTGCCAGCCGGCCACTGCGTGTTTCAAAATGAAGTGTGGCACTGTGTTCATTTACACACGAGCAGCCCATGATCCAGTGATTTAGTGTCTCTGAGAGGCTCCACATGAATTTAATTTCTGCAAGTGCTGGGTCAGTTATAATATGCATTTGAAAATCCAGCACGTGCCAACCGTATTCCCAAATTTGTATTGAGAATCAATAAAAAAACTCTGAGTCTCTGTAATTTTACTGGTGTGTAAAATAAAAAATTATCTTGAAATATCAAATACTCATATCATGATACTCACTTATTTTACATTACAATAGTATTATTGCAGCAGTAATGTATTTATTTGATTGATTTTTAATTATAAAATTAATAATATGCCTAATGCATAATAATACTAAGACATAGCAGCATGGTTCAGTATGCATTGGAAATTACTTCTAACTTCCATAGATTGGCTTGTGCTGTTTTAGTTACAGTGTCACTACATCCAGAAACATTTAAAGTTGACAGTAACATAATCTTGACTTGAGTTGTCACTTTCTTTTTGCCCAGCTGAATCTGGTGGTGGTGCTGAAAAGAAGCCAAAAGTTGAGATGTCCGAGGAAGAGCTGAAAAACCATGTGGCAAAGGGCACCTTGGGGAAACTGACAGTGCCTGTGCTAAAAGATGCATGCAAGCAGTTTGGAATACGTACAACAGGAACCAAAAAACAGGAGCTTATAGAAGCCCTGACCATGCACCTCTCCAAATAAATGTTCTTAAGGCCTTGCCCATTTTTTTTTTTGGGGGGGGGGACCTTAACACCTTGATTACATGCTTGTTCTATAGAATAAATACAGAAACATTTATTTCTGCACATTCTAAATGACTTTCCTGTCTAGACCAAAATTCTGTTCAGCATTGTCTGTTGTCATAATGGATGTAATAAAAAGCTTGAATTTTGTAGTTTTGACAGTAGCATTTAACATCCTTATTTCACCTCATTTGCTTGCTATTCTTTAAACATTTGCTCTTTATTCCTCTTTTTTCTTAAGTCTCACCAACATTGGCATGATTTAAAACATGGTAGTAAAGAAGGAAATTTTATCAAACACCTCAAAACACTTTGGTTTAACTTGAATTAGGTTGGAAACTTTTCTTAATGTTGTCCATTGATACTTCGGAGGTCGTTAATGTAGATTACAAAATTTATGCCTGGCAAATTGAACGCCTTTAATAAATGTAATTCTACGAATCCCTTCTTGCTTGAATGTTTAGTAAACATTTGGGTTGAGCAACTTAGTTCGTCTAATACTCTAAATTTATTTAACTGATTTTACTTCATAATCAGTGTCGAAATAGTGGGAAGAAAAATACAGATTCTGTCTCCAGCCTAGGCATGAGAAAATATCTGATACTTATTTTGTTAAACAACTAATAAACAGTTTACTAGTAGTTTGTGAGTTTACGTAAAACCTGGAATGAAGTAATCAGGCATTGTCATTTGTATTCTTCTCATTAGTAAGAAATGAATACAAACAGAAGGATGACTACTCATTTGCCACAGATGTTTGAAATTACAGCAGGTCTAAATGTAGATGTCTGGATTTTATTTTCTGCTAAACCAATAAAGCAGAGCTAGAGGGCTGTTTATACAGCCCAGAACAGACCCTACACAAACCGAAAAAAATTATCAAGGGAAAAAAAAGGACAATTAATGTCTCCAAAAAAGAAATAGGAAGTCTCTTATTAATTTCCTAATGTGGGGCATGTGGGCGACCGAGACGTGTTTGACAGTCCCATGGGATGCAACCTGCTCGTGACGCAAGCCAGCGGAAAGCCAATGACGTTTTGCGCATGCTCACGTTGAGCCAGAGAGCTGCAAGGAAAAAGTACAAGAGACAAAGGAATAAACAACTCAAGGAGTGGACGCGAAAACGCCAAGTTAGAGGAACGAAAGCAGCCCAGCCTGTAACATATCGTATACCGACAGAGGTAAGTGCTAGGAAGGAGTACACTGACAGTTTGAAAGGTGTCATTTTGTCCGTTGCTATCAAACGAGTAGCACGTAGCCAGAGTGTCAAACTGGTCTGAACGCAGTAGTTCAGAAGCCCAAACAAAAATACAGCATGCCTTAAGTTGTCTTATTAAACTTGTGTACGAAGTGTTATATATCGTTTCTGTCCGTGAATAAGTGATAAACACCTATCCAGTCAGCTGGCAGGAAGTTTGTACAGCCATTCCCAATGCAGTCATCCTGGGCATAACTGCACATTAGCCTTATAGGTGTCAAAAGGGTTCGTGTTTAGACTTGCCACTCGGTTAAACGCTAATTAATGTTCAGGATTGAAGCATTTGCGGTTTTGTTTTAATTATCAGATTTATAATCACTCCCTTGTTGTGTTTCTTTTCGACTCTGAAGCCAAGGTTATCTCTGCGGTTCTCACGGTGGTCTACTATGGCAGTTGCCAGGGTCCTGCACTGCTGACCCATTTAGTCCCAGTCAGCTGTACAAGTCATGCTGTAAGTCTTTTCCACCCTGATGTTGTCCAAAATGGAAAGAACTGCTCTGCCCTAGTGGTTACTATGGTGCTTGGCAAGTCTTTGTGCAATAACAACATGAAGAGCACAGAAAGAGGACACAGTCGAATCTGCTTCTGAGAAGATCCATCGGTTTCCGCTTGTGTGTGTTGTTTTTTTTTTTTTTGTTCTTTTCACTGATTCACTGCAAGGTGCGCTGGCTCACCTTTCACTCCAGTAGCTACCTCCCCTCCCCTTGCCACTCATCCCAAGCAGCTGAGAGGTTGCTGTGGAGATGATAGTGGTGACATAGCAGCAGGAATGGGGAGTACTCCTTGTTCTGGTAAGGGGAGGGGGGTCGGGGGGTTTCAGGAGCTGGGCTGTATGCCATGGAAGGTCAGCAAGCAGAAAGGAGAAGCCGTCGGTGGACGCGGGTCCGAGCTGGAGGATAGGCCGAATGCTGGAACGCCCCCCACCTCGTCTCAACCTCCCACCATTTATCACGAAAAGCAGCATCGGGAGCTGTGCGCTCTGCACGCCCTAAACAATGTCTTCCAGGACGGAGCGGCCTTCAGCCGTGATGCACTTCAGGACATCTACCAGAGGTCAGTGCTAAGATTATGTATTGTTACTGAGGTGATCTAATTTTGGATTTTTTTTTTGGGCACACTTCTGCTTCCTCTTTCTTGTTCAGGCTCTCCCCTAGCACTTTGGTAACGCCCCACAAGAAAAACATGCTGGGAAATGGCAACTATGATGTGAACGTCATCATGGCTGCGTTGCAGACACGTGGGTTTGAGGCTGTTTGGTGGGACAAGAGAAGGTATTTTATTATGCTGTTGTAGTTTTGAATGCATCAAAAATATAGTTTAAAACATGTGGTTTTCAAAAATATGTACATATCATAAATTCAGCATGAAACAGAACTTCCATAACAATAGAAAATAAAACTTAAGTATAGCCAAGGATTTGATTTTGTCCACTGGAAACAGATTGGATCGTTTGATCCTTTTCGTTTGCAAATTGCTGCAGTTTGATGTGAGTGACAGGTCACTGGATGGGATGGATTATTGTCCCGTCCTCACACTGGTGCACACGTCATCAGAGATGAGATGGCTTTGCGAGGGAGAGGGAAAGTCCATTACATGGGCACATGAATAAAAAATTTTTTTTTTTAAACATGGATGCATCCTTTATAAAGAATTGTGAATTTTGAGTTTATGGTGACTTTTTAAGTCAATTTCAAAAAATGTTTACAAAAATTTTTCAAGATTATTTTAGAAATTGTTTTTTCAAGATTCGTTTAAATTCTTGAATTGTAATTCTAAATTCCTTATATTATATATTTATTATATCTTGAAGCATTAATGATAAATATTATATTTTTGGTCACAGCACATATTTTGTCATGATATTTTATCTGCCGGGTTCCTCTTTATGATATAATTTCCTGTTTTATGCACCACATGACTTGACTTGGGCAAAAAAAAGTTTTAAGATGTTAAAGCAGTTAAGCACCTCTGTTAACGACAGAATAAAAGTATGTCTTTTTAACATTTAAAATTTTTTTTTTTTTTTTTTTTTTTTTACTTTTCCAGATTTTTTTAAATGAGGCTTTTTTTTCATTATGATACCAAGACACAAACAAAACACAAAAATATAGGAAAATACAGGATAGAATAGTCCATTCTAAAATAAAATGCATACCGGTCATTCCAAACTGTATGCAATTTTTTTTATCTGCAGAACACAAATGAAGATATTTTTAACGAACCAAATTTGTTTGGTTAACAACATTCTTAAAGTTTGGTGAGTGTAAGTAAATGATGACCGAATTAAAATTTTTGGATGGGCTATCCTTTTAATGACAGAAGAGGTGTATTCGATGAGTTGCATTTGTTTTTTTTTGTTTTTTTATGATTGTTGTTTTTTATTTAATAATTTTTTTTATCTGTATTGATTTTTTATATATATTTTTCCTATGTATTTGTCAATCTATAGGGATGTTGGCAGCATTGCACTGCCGAACGTCACTGGATTCATCTTGAATGTGCCATCCAATCTGCGCTGGGGGCCGTTGCGACTGCCCCTCAAGCGCCAACACTGGATTGGAGTTCGAGAAGTGGGAGGAGTCTACTATAACTTGGACTCCAAACTGCGCAGTCCTCATGCTATCGGAACAGCTGATGAACTGAGGTAAGTGCGAAATGCTTAAGGGAAAAGTAGCAGTCGGTTTCAATGCCAAGTTCTTTTTTTTCCCTCTAGCTATCGTTCTGATTGTTTCACAGGAAGTTTTTGCATCACCAGCTTCGAGGGAAGAACTGTGAACTCCTATTGGTTGTGCCAGAGGAGGTGGAAGTCCACCAGACGTGGAGGTCTGATAACTGATGAATGTTTTGGATCATTTTTTTTTGTTGTTTTTTGTTTGTTTTGTTTTGGAGGTTTCTCAAATTCATGCTCAGGAGGGAAATGTGAGGTTCAATCAGGGACCCATTTACAGAGCAAATGGAGTTGCACTCAACTAGTCATGAAAGCACACTGCTCAGACTTGTTTACACACACTCACACACACACACACACCGCTGGACTCTTGTCATGGAGACTGAAGCAGCAAAGGACACACAGGGATATCACAAGACCACAAAACACTACGCAGACAATTTTGTTTGGTATTCGGGATTCTGATGCATTTTTTATACATTGATTATTTCTTTTACTTTGTACTGTTTTCTGACTTGAAAATGAGAGGTTATGGAATTATTAGTGATGTGTTCTCCTCGTGCATCACCTGTCATCCTCACCACTTCTCTCTTTCCATGTGATTTCCCGTGCATCCATGTGATCGTCTGAACTGTCCGCCACACATTGCAGGTCACAGAAAAAGGTATTCGTTTGACCAACTGGATTTTGTTTCACACAGGGGTGCATATGTACTTATTTAGTGCATGTACTTGAAGATTTAGAGAAGGAACATCAGTAGCCCCTGCCTAATCGTTTCCTACATATTTAATGGCATAGTGACAGATGAGATGTTTCCTGTGTATCACAGTACAGCATGGCACCACAGTAATTGGATGTTTTGTGTTAGTTTCCTATAACATATGTTACCAAAACGATCACTTGTTAATCTCTTACCTTAAATGGTTGCTCTGGACACCCTTTTCTTGTTAAACAGTTAAGGTTAGACTTGTTGAATCCTAGACTACATGTAGGAAAATAAAACAGGTGAGTGTTGGTAGTAAAAAAAAAAAATGTTCAACTGCCAAAAACTGTGTTGTTAAATGAAACGGTTGTATGTACTTTTTAAATAGCAAATGCTGAAATAAGAGTTAGAAAGGTTGAGGTCTCTGAAATCTTGCAAAGTTTATTCATCTTTGATTGGTATTGGATTAACATGGCCTTATACTGTTTACAGAGGGAGCAGATTTACATAAAGGGAAGTCTAATAATGCATCTCAGGTTATCTTCAGATCCAACTTGATTAAATTTCACTTGTTAAACACGATCTTCAACATGTGATGGAAAACACTTCAAATAGATTATAGACACTCGAATCAGATACTACAACTTAAAAGGAACATTCCACATGTCCATACACAGGGTGCTTTGTAATACTGTAGAGATGAATAGATTCCTTTGCCATGACAATCTAAATCCCCACAACCCATTTTTCAGGGGGACGGGGGCAACATGTGCTCATGCCATTGTTTTCCATTCAAATAAAATGCTTATGATGGCACTTTATGTATGATGTAAAATGTGCTGTGACATCATTAAAAATGTCTTTGTATGTATACAGTGTGGCGCTACTTTTCTATCTTGTTCGTGTAATTCCCACCAGGGGTTTTCGTTATTCTAGATGTTGATCATCTGTGCGAAGGAACCCCATCCTAAATTAAAGGGCAGCTATATATTTGTGTGTATTGCATACTGTGAAAAAAAAAATTATTTGGGAAATATTTAGCCTCTGTTACATGAATCATTTTTCTTTAATTATGTTATTTATTTATTTTTACACTTTTCTCTAAACTTGGCGATTCCCTTGCATACTCACGTATCTATAATAACTTTATATTCATTAAATTTTCTACAAAAATATCAAGCAGCGAAACCGTTTGATTATACTAAGAAATGTGTCTTGAGCACCAAATTAACATATTAGAATGACTTCTAAAGGATCATGTGACACTAAAGAATTAAGTAATGGCAGCTGAAAATTCAGCTTTGTCATCACAGAAATAAGTGACATTTTAAAAATATTGAAGGCTCTGATCCTATTCTACACCGTTCTATTTTAGTCTATTTTTGATTTAAAAATAATAATAATAATTCAGCCGTTGCAGTCATAAAATACTTCTTTCACGAACAATTAGTGTGCATCTTTGTGTGAGAGATTTGAGATCTATTTCCCATAGATAGGCTACCTTTGTAATGCTGCAAGGAAGCAAACTAATTAATTAATTTAATATTCTGGATTTTAAAAAATCGAACCTGAAAGGTAAGCAACATAAACCACGTAAATCCTGATTAAAACAAAACTAATGCGATAGCTGCTAGTTGATAATCCGACCAACAGTGGCGCAAGTCAATCCTCTGTGTGGCGCACGGGGGCGCGCTGCCCGCTGCAGATGTGTCGCAGATTTAAAAAGTCACTGTACTCATCTAGTACAAGGAAATGGAGCAGTGCAAAGCATAAAATACTGAATTGTAAACAAGGCAGCGGAAGAGCGGGAACGCGTGCAGCCATTCTAACTGCATGGGATTTGCAATTCATAGTTACTTTAACGACCAGAAGGAAAAGCACAAAGATACACTGACAGCTACTTCATTATTTTTAGAAGAACAACTTAACTGATGGAACTGTCGGCAATCGGTGAGCAAGTGTTCGCTGTGGAATCAATCATAAAGAAAAGAGTTAGAAAGGTAAGTGACATGCGCGTGTAGCTGCGTGTTTACTGACAGTTCAATCTGTGCAATCCCGCTGCACACATACAACATGTTAGAGGGGCGAGGACACACACGTCCCTCTTACAACAACAACAGCGTGGAAGTGTGTTTGTAGTCTAATAACTTCGATGATGACGCATGTCGCACAGCACGCTTTTGGAATAGGGTGGCGATCCTATTCGTAGTCATGGAGACTACGCAGTTTTATTTCCCGGTGCGATCTAATAACTAAAGTTTGGCCATTTAGGTACATGAGCTGAGGTTTATTTTTTATCTTAAAACGGCATTTGAGGTTATTGGTGCGAGCGGACGTGGCTCTCAGTTACTTTTAAGTCAAATTAAAACATGCGGTTAGCTTAAAATAACGCCCGTTAAATGACCGTTACTTTTGGTCTCATATGAAATGTCATGATTGATATATAAAGGAGGAGCTGTTAGTTTAGGGGTTGTCCCTCCTTAATTCTTTATTACGAAACCGTATCATTACGTCATCGCGCACGTATAAGACAAAAACAAAACATTCAGAAGAAATGTGTAATCGAAAAAAAAAAATCGTACTGAAAATATAAATTAACTGCAGTATTGGTTAATATAATTTTTTTTTTGTTCTAATGTTTAAGGGTCATGTCGAATATTTATTGAAGTGGAAGGGGTGGCCTCCCAAGTAAGTATTATTATTATTATTATTATTATTATTAAGAAAAAAAGGAGAATAAGCTTAATTTAAACTTTTCTTAATCTTTTTATTTCCTGGTAGTTTTACAATTATTACTCTAGCGGCTACGATGTGTTGTTTCTTTATTTGCACGTCATTTCAATAAATATGTATATGTTACGTTTTAATGACTTTAAAGGTACAGCACATGGGAGCCAGAGGAGCACATTCTAGACCCTCGACTGGTTTTAGCGTATGAGGAAAAGTGAGCAGTTATAAAAATGAAACCTCCTTTTTCATTCTTTCACTTTCAGTCACTAGTACGTGAAATCATCCAAACTGAATTTTCTTTTTGTTTCTAATTGCAAGTAGAGAACAGAAAGAAAGGTCAGTGAGGTGGCGTAAAAGAGGCCCTAAACCGAAAAAACTCTTCATGCAGGTAATGACCACTACAGCATCTTAATTACTGTGATTTTTTCCTTGCTAAATTATCATTCAAATCTGGTCCATCCACTTCTTCCAATATCTTGAATTAACCTTTATTTTTATTTTTTCATTTTAATTTTAGTTATTTTTTTGCTAATTTTGTCATTTGTCAAAAATGCACTTTTGCCATTTTTTTTATTTTTATTTTTTGGATTTTTAATATATTACTATTTAGGTCTAATTTATTTTCATTTCAGTTTTATTTTTAGTACAGTTTTAGAACAATTTTACTTTTTATTTCCAGTTAAACTAAATGACAATTATAAATTTTCTAATAATAAATTTTATAATATTTTTAGTTATTAATAATAATCCTTTGTCTATCCACATTGCTCTCTTGAAGAGAAACATTTACGCAATGGATCTCCGGAGCGCACATAAAGATACAGAGAAGTCTTCAGCACATCTGCCGCTCTCGCTTGACCCAAGGTTCCAGTCCACAGGGACTTGTATATATCGACAATTAACCCACCATAAGAAAAAGAAGAAAGCATCCAGAGAGACTTCTGAGGAGGAATGGGATAGAAGAGAAGATGATGATGATGATGACGATGATGAGGGGGTTATGGAGGAGGAGGAGGAGGAAGAAGATGAAGAAGAAGAGGACACAAGACAAGGAGGAACTAAAACTGGCAGCAACACTTTAAACAGTAAGTATGTTAGTTGGTCAGAGGGCAGACATAGTTGTCACTTTGACCTTAATTGACATCAAGACTGCAGTGCTCTTTGTCAGCCTTATTGAGGAAAAAAAACTCTCTTGACAATAAATCACAACAGCTCTATTTGAACAAATCCAGGATTTTTGTTGTTGTTGTAGGCGAAACCCTACTTTAAAAAAAACTTTTTAAAAAGTTATTAGCATTATATACGCAAAATATTAGTATATGGTTCAAATCCTTAAAAAAAAAAATTCAATTAGTGCTGTCAAATGATTAATCGCGATTAATCGCATCCAAAATAATGTGTAAGAACTGTGTATATTTATGTATATATAAATACACACACATGCATATAGATATATAAGAAAAAAAATTTATGTTTATATATTTATATATATGTATATAATATAAATTATATTAATGTAAATGTATGCATGTAAATACATGTAAATATTTTTCAATTATATATACAGTATATGTGTATATTTATATATACATTATAAATAAATACAGTACAAACACACACATATATTATGTAAACAAAAACTTTTATTTTGGATGTGAATAATCACGATTAATCGTTTGACAGCTCTAATTTTAATATATTTAATATTTCTATAATAATTCTAATGTAGTAATGTTAATATTTTAATATATTTAAAAATGTGTTTTATTCCTGTGATGTCAAACTGAATTTTAAAACAAGACATCAATACTTTTATTGCGTAAGAATGCATTAAATTGATCAAAAGTGACAGTAAAGACATTTTTAATGTTACAAAAGATTTGTAGTTCAAATAAATGCAGTTCTTTTGAACATTTTAATCATCAATAAATCCTAAAACTGTTTTATGATTTCCACAAAAATATTAAGCAGCAAAACATAGTTTGTTGATAAGAACCATTGTTAATAATCAAGTCCTAACAATAGATTACAATAATTATGCACTAAATCAACACAGTAGGATGATTTCTGAATGATCATGTGGCACTAAAGACTGGAATAAATTACATTTTAAATTAAAATAGATAATTCATTTAATTATTTTAAATAATAACATTTTACAATATTGCTGTTTTTACTGTATTTCTGGTCAAGTAAATGCAGCCTTGGTGAGCATAAGAGACTTCTTTGAAAAAATTATATTGTGTATTGCATTGTATTTTGCATTATTCTTAATACAGTTAGTAATTTGGGACTCCACTACAGTAGTATTTGTGTTTTTAAAACTGAACTTAAGCATCTAAAACAGTACCCTATACGATACTTGTTTATAGTCAAGATTCTTTAATATCTGTAACACAATGAAGGTGTAAATATGTACAAAATGTACTCTGTCTCAGAGCGTGTCAGGAGAGGTCGCTGGAGTCCAACCACTGGATCAGAGGCAATGACTATATCTCCTTTACCTGACGAATGGAGTCCAGTTATGGGCCCAGAGGAGGTCATTGTGACAGATATCACCATCAACTCACTGACTGTGACTTTTAGAGAAGCCTTGGTAGCAAGGGGGTTCTTCAGGAGCTGGGAGATGGAGATCTGACTTTACAGAGACTGAGAATGGTCAGAGCAAGGAGGAAAGAGAATTGGTACATCCTTTTTTGCATTGTTGATTATGTGCTTGCACAACCTCCGCCAGTGTTTCAGACTACATTTATTTGCACTATTAGTTCTAATTGAGTTAAATCCTTTCAAAATGTTGTTTCAGTGATTACAGTCAATCAAAGTAACAGTAACAGGTCAATAACTGATAGTATGATGAGATATTGAACTTGTATTGACCATGAAGAAATCAAGCCAAGTTTTTGCAGTGAAGTTTACAGATTCAACTAACTGCGATAAACTTTATTTGGTCTGGTCATGTAAATACATGCATTTACATGAAATACATAATGCTAGAGTAGCACAATGAAGTATTCCTAAAAGCCAAGCTGTCACATATATGTCTATAGATATTGTTATTACATATATGTATACTTGACATACTTGGTGAACATATTTTAATCTTGACCTTCAATTTAAATGGTACACCTCACGCAGTAAATTAGAGTTAGTGGCCTCTTGGTACTCAAAACTATGTGAAATACAACTATGGAAAATAGCATTTCAACACTTAGTGTGCCGTCCTTGACACTTCATAAACAAAATATTATAGTGTGAAACAAAACAATTCTGCACTCCTTGCACAATTATGTTCTAACTTTTGAGCATAATTATGTGTATGGATTGAAGTTGCATTTTTTTCCCCCCAACACTATCGCTTATTAGTATCTCATCTATTTGCAGTGTTTGTGCAATTTTTTTTTGTCCTGCCAAGTATGACTTGCACCATCTTGCACAGTAGTCTAAGACATTAGATTTACCTGGACTGCTGTTTATTTTCAGTGTTATTTTAGTCCAAGTTGAAAACTGAGACCTGAAGACAAAAAAAATTCTATATTGAGGTGAATGTATATTAAGCCTCTAGTAACATCCATCTCTGGGGGCTCAACTGTTTAATATCTGACTTCATGTGACCTGTATATATTTGATAGACTATGTCTGTGCCAAATGTCTGTGGTTGCTTTTGCTATTCAGAGTATTTGCACTTTAAAATGGAAAACTTGGTATTATGATGCCATTAATAAAACCTTGGTGTAACTGTATCATCATTATCCATTACTTTTTATATTTAATCAGCATTGCATAGCACTGTGTGGATTAATTTGGTCTTAAAAACCACCTTGGGTTGACATTGTTCCAGCTCCACATCTACAATGTAGGAAGTACACCACACCAGAAGCCGATTATTTTTGAATGGTACAAACATATTTTAATGTGCAATTAAATAATTGGCAAAAAAAAATCTGACCACCATAATAACTTTAAAAAAGAACAGACAACCAACCAACCAAACAAACAAACAGTAAAACTACTGATATCAGAGCAACATTTTTTGCTCCTCTCAGCAAGCACCAAAGTGTTAGCAAGATAACAGTGGTCAAAACTAGGAACCATAAAACTGTATGGTTGGTTTTCCAGTCTGTTTTAGGAAAAAAAAAAAAAAGAAAGAAAGAAATTTACAGATCAAAGCAAATTGCCATGGTTTGTACAGTGAATCATAATCTATATACCGCTATATGCACTCATAAGACATTTCCTTAAAATGCCATGATATTTCTCATTATTCCCAAAGTGGGACGTATATGTTATGACAGCAGTGTCATGTTGCATCAATACACCTTTGAAAAAGTGTAATTCAATATCAACTCTTGAATTAGCTTCAAGTTTTTTATTCTCAAAAATAAAATTAAATATATCTATATATATATATATATATATATAAAACAAATATTGTTCTCCTTGTTATTTATAAAATAAGTCTAAAGCCATATTGCCTCTGTTTTGTATTCATCCAGCACCCCTTTAAACCAAGGAAAACAATTCATTCATTTATAGGTTATTGTCATATCATCAAAAACTCCATCTGCTTTTTAAAACTCTCTTCCCCACTGTATTTGTGCACAGGATGGAGATAATGACAGTCAGTGTTGGTTTATTACACACTAATGAAATCCTTGTAATGAAGTACACATACAAAGGCGCATTGGTGCTTGTCTGACTTACACTCCATTTACGTATAAAAAATCTTTCTGTTAAATCTAAGCT
Source organism: Poropuntius huangchuchieni (assembly GCA_004124795.1). Lineage (NCBI taxonomy): Eukaryota > Metazoa > Chordata > Actinopteri > Cypriniformes > Cyprinidae > Poropuntius > Poropuntius huangchuchieni. The sequence goes on along the minus strand of SCHK01135460.1, from coordinate 10,381 downwards.
GCCCATAGTTCTTCAACTCAAAGGATCTTAAATCAAGAGGAAACATCTGTCCATTTATCTCCATTCACATACATATATATATATTTTTTTTTACAAAGACAACTCATTTTCAGTAATTTATTTTCAGTTTTTGTTTATACATTAAGGAGATCACTTAAATCCCAAAGTTCAGAACACTAGAGATGCGTTTGAAGAGTCTGAATGATTCCTTGCTGGGGAGACGTGAGAGGAAAGAGAAAGATCTGGAATCAGAAATGTAGTTCCACGTGATTATTTGCAAAATCCAAAATCCCGCATCAACATTTAGTCTCAGTAGAGTTCCCTGCACTGTCCTAAACACTCCTGTAGTGTCACCAGGTTCCAGTACTGAGAAGAAGGGCATAGTGAAAACACATTCATGGGACAGGGGTGTATGAGGGTGGGAAAACTGCGACATGCATAGGACAAATATTTCCCATGCAACAAGCCATCAGAAAACATACTCATTTCCCAAACACTATCAAAACTTACTTTAAGCCCCATCCACCCCTCAAAAAAAAAAAGTAGAGAAATAAAATGAAAAAAAAGGGGAAAATAAAGTAGAATAAGAATATAAATTCATCCTTTTATAGTCAGGTTCTATCAATAACAAAAATATACTCTTCAAAAATTGTAGGTTCAAATAGCATATGCCATACACTGTCCAAAACAAAAGAACAAGAAAATATCTATTAGCCAACCAAAAGAGCCGAGTAATAAATAACAGTTCTTACCAATGCCATCATTTTCATAATCATTACTCTGAGAATAAATTTAATACTCTCCACAACTGATGACATTCTTCACTGTTTCGAGGAAAAAGAAAACAAAATAGTCCATTTTGTTTACGCATTTTGCTTTTTAATTTCATGCCACTTTTAAAATCTTAAAAAATATCTATAAAAAAGGCAGACTTCTTAACCCCAAAAATATTTCTGGTCATATACCAAGAGGAAATATTTCCCATCCCTTAACCCAAAACCCTTTGAACACAATTGGCAAAAAATATATTTATATATATTTATATATTAACAGCAATAACTTACCATTCATTTAACTTAATTTGTTGACTTGCACATGTAGTATCTCCCATAGGAAGTTCAGTTCTTTTCAATTACATAAGAAAAATATTAAATAATAATAATAGTAATAATAATACTATCGATGACAGCCTTTGTAAATCCTAGATTTGCTACCAAACCCTGGCAATCGGGACAGTTCTTTGAGCACTGCAACATTACATCAAATCTAACAGTGATTCATATTCGACCCCATATCTTGGTTATTTGTCAGCATGTCATTTGTCCCTTGCCCATGCAAGGCTGCTATCCCACCTAGCTGTGAAAGCATGGCACTCTGGTCTCCTCCAAATGGGCCTTGGTCCATCGCATTAGCCTGTTGCTGCTGTTGGGATGCCTGCGGTTGTTGCTGTGGAGGTGGGTGTGCAACCATGCCACCGTGATGCTGGGGATGATGACCTGGGTGAGGGGAGCCTGTCTGGGTCTGCGGCGAGATGCGATGGGGTGAAGGCTGGGGCTGCAAGCGAGGAGATGGACTAGAGTTTGGCGGCTGGGACTGGGGCCGAGGCGACGGCTGGGGTGAGCGGACTTGGTTGCTTAGAGAATTGGGCAACTGCTGGCCCTGCAAATGGGGAGACTGGGACATCTGTTGCTGGGGCTGCTGAGGGCTCATGGGATTGTGATGAGCTGGAGATCCTCCTCCTAAGTGTGACTGTTGTTGCTGGAGGAGCCGTTGCTGCAAAGCCTGCTGAAGCATGACTTGAGGTTGGGAACCAATTGGAGCCGACTGCATCTGTTGCTGCTGGAGGGGACCACCACCTCCAGGACCTCCATCAGCACCCTGGTGTCCTGCCAGAGCACTCTGCTGCTGCTGCTGTTGCTGTTGCTGCTGCTGCTGCTGCTGCTGCTGCATCTGAAGTTGCTGCTGTTGCAACCTTTGTTGCAGAGCTGCTGCAACCTGCTGATGGGACATAGACCCAGAGTAGTTTTGCTGGGTACCTCCCTGTTGCTGCTGGAGACCACCAGGCTGAGGCTGGCTTGGCTGCTGTGGGGGCAGTCCAGATTGCCCAAGATATCCCTGTTGCTGGGGTGGTTGAGGATGCTGGAACTGAGCATGGTTTTCCATATGTTGCTGTTGTTGCTGTTGCTGTTGTTGTTGTTGTTGTTGTTGTTGCTGCTGCAAATGCCGCCTCATCATTTCTCTGAACTGGGGAGAGATGTTAGACATGTTGGCACCCTGGTTGGGCATAACACCTTGCTGCTGCTGCTGCTGCTGTTGCTGCTGCTGCAATGCTGCCATTTGCTGTTGTTGCTGCAAATTCCCTCCCATCATTGACCGCTGTTGAAGTTGCTGCTGCTGTTGTTGTTGTTGTTGTTGTTGTTGTTGCTGCTGAAGCTGATTCATTGGCAAGGCAGTTCCTTGTGCCATATGTATACCTCCTTGATTTGTCCCTGGATTTACATTCATTTGCTGGCCATCAATGATTCCTGGACCTCCACCAGGTCCTCCTGGTACACCCGGACCTCCTGCTCCAGGTCCACCTCGACCAAGATACCTAGGAACCCTTTGCCTGATAAAGGTTGCCATTAGCTGAGGGTTTGAACGTAGTATATTCAAGACTTGCTGTTGTTGATGGGGAGAGCTAGGTAACCTTAAGGTTCTTAGGAGGTCCTGTATGGCACCCTGAGGGTGATTTCCTGGGCCAGTACCTGCAGGTGCAGCCCCTCCTTGGCCCATCATACCCATTATACCAGAAAGCCCTTGTTGTTGTTGTTGTTGCTGCTGAGCAACTGTCTGCTGCTGCTGTTGTTGAGCTGCAACCATTCCTTGCAGACCCATTTGGTTCATAACCCCAGGTCTCTGCTGAGGAGGCATACCGGGACCATTCCACTGCTGCTGTGGTGGCACCTGAAGTTGGGGTGCTCCTTGCTGGCCCTGCTGTAACTGGACTTGAGGGAGCGGAGCCTGAGGTCCTGTCTGCTGCTGCATGCCTGCTGGAATCATTCCCTGCTGCTGATCCATGTGAGTTCGGGCAACTGCTGCTTGTGTCTGGGGTGGCATTCCCTGAGGCCCACCCATTGCAGCTCCAGGAAGGTTCATGCCCATCTGGCTTTGAGTTTGGGGACCCTGATGAAGGCCATGTGGAGGCATCATTCCAGGAGCCTGGTTTCTTTGTAGGATCTTTTGCTGAGCCATTTGTCTTTGAGTCTCTGCGACTCGCTGAATCTTCATGGCAATTTCTACAGCGGCAGGTGGAGGGCCAGGTGGCTGATGTTGAGGCATCACAGGCTGCCCTAGGTTCGACTGTTGCTGTTGAGGGAAGCCTCCTGGCACCATGCCTGGCTTTCCCATTGACTGAGGAAGTGGAGAGGGGCCTGGAGGTCTTTGCACATATGGAGGAAGGTTGTTGGCATGATGAAGATGCTGAACTGATGTTGGCTGTTGCTGCTGCTGTGGGATCAGGGGCTGCTGAGGGGAGTTGATCATCCCACCACTTCCAGTCATTTGCTGGTACTGATGGGACATCCCCGCCAACTGCTGTTGCTGATGTGATGGAATACCTCCAATGCCAGGTTGAGTCACTGGAGGCTGACATTGCTGAGTGGGCGTCTGTGGGGTAGGGGGCTGAGTGCTTGGTGTTGGTGTGCTTGGACCAGTAGTACTATTGTTCCCAGGAGAAGGCAGCCCACCGTTGCCACCTGGAAGCTGCTGGCCTGTCCTTTGCATGCTGGCCATTCTTCTACGCACCATCTGGGCCTGCTGGAGCCTGTGCTGGAGCTGTTGTTGCCGCAGTTTCTGCTTAATGTTGAGGCAGAATGGCACAGGGCACTTGTTCTCTTGGCAGTGTTTTGCATGGTAACAACAGAGTGCGATGAGCTGTTTGCAGATAGGACAACCGCCATTGGTTTTACGCTTGCAGCCTTTGGTATGTTGAATTACACGTTTCATTTTCTGGCAAGATGGAAGCGAGCAGTTGGCATTGCGGCACTGGCAGGCATGCACCAGAGACTGGATGCACCTCTGAATACTGAGACGCCGTGAGTCTCCAGGATTCTGCGTTGAGGAAGGAGCCTGGTTGTTGCTTTCATCATCCAACCCCAAGCCCAGTTTTTCCATCTTGTGCTCGTGACCTTTTATATTGTAGCAAGTGATGCAGAGATCATAGTCCTGTGAAGGAGAAGTTAGAATAATCATTACATAGTGTACTGGATGAAAGGACATTAATTACCAGCATTAAGTATGACTATAAGTATAACTTGGGTGAGGATACAGCAAATTTAATTTGGGTCTATCTTGAGAAAAAAAACAGATATCAGCTTCACACAAAACTCGTAAAAACAATAAGGATCTTGTGCCATTTTCCCACCCTTCCCATTCTTTAGTCCTCACCTCACAAACAGTGCAATGGAAGCGTGTTTCAACATGGTGCTTGCACTCATTGCAGGTATAGACAAAGCGGTCCTGGCTCTGGTTATGCAGTTCCACCAACATGCACATGGTGCTCCATTTGGAGCGCCGCATTGAAGAAAACTCCAGGTGCTTATCCCGTGCAAGTGTTAAGAAGGCATCACGACCATCCATCAAGTCACACGCCATTAAAGGATCCGAGTCAACAATGGGCAGGAGAGAATTGGAATTGGGTGCCGCAAACAGTCGGATAACAAAGAACACCTAGCAAGGAAGAAAAAATGTTGGAATAAAATGCCAGGGCATATACACTGTATAAAAATTATTGACCAGGATGACACCAAACTTGACAAACACTAAAAGTCTAACAATGTTTCTTGATTCGACAATCATAGTACAGACACTAAATCAGGCTTTAGTCTTCTTCATACCTCTTTGTGCTTTTCCATTGTGGCATAGAGTTTCTGTGAAAGGTCATTGGACACATTTGGCATGCCCGGCTTCTTTTTGTTGGCTCGGCTTAAGCTGCTCTTGTTCTTGCTCGTCTTTTTGTTGTTCTTTTTCTTGGCATTTTTGCTGTCACCTTTTGTTGTCTGGAGAAACAAAAAGAAATGTTCACAGCTGTGTGAAAAAGCACTTTAACAGGGGAACAAAACCTATGATAAGCGAGAGCTTAAAGACTAACATCAACACTCTCATTGGATGTGCTGTTCTCCTCCCTCTTCCTTTCCTCCTCTTCTTGCTCTAGTTCTTTGATACTCTCCTCAAGCACATTGGGCCAGAAATCACCCTCAAAATAGGGCAGTTCTTTGGCGCTGGTGAGGCGATCTTCTGTTGCCTGTTTGAAGATGTCCTGTAAAAAAAATAAATAGATAAATAAATAAATAAAAATCAAACTCAAGACTTCCAACACATTTTTAGATCTCACTCTTGTATGCTGAAAAATATTTATAATAAAACATGATTTACAATAACATAAAATGCCCAAACTGTACCTTGTAGTCATGCACGACACGCTCTGCTACAGCTTTATCCAGCATCTTCTTATACCACTCCTGCAGCCGTTTCGGCTTGGGTATCTTCTGGTCTGGAGGGTGACAGTGGAAGATGTAATCATCTCCTTCACTAGGAGGGCAGGCCCAGATGTGTCCTGTGGTAAACCTAAAAGAAAACAAATAAAGGTTTAACTAAGAACTTCACAAGACAAAAAAGCATGTGTACACGAGTTAGTGGCTGACATCTGCTGAAACAGAAGGATAGGGAGTATCATCTTACCCTTGTTTTTTGGCATAGTCCAGATATCCTATAAGAATCTCATAGTACACACTTGTTCTCAGACAGCGTGGCTGAAAGAAGTGGACACTGTCCAGGTAGGATATGTAAACCCGTCTAAAGGATGGAGGGGGGGTGAGGGGAGTTTAGAAGGAAACCAAAACTGGCCAATCAAATTATACAAAGCAGTTACAGATACCTGACCTTTGATTAGGGGGTGGACAATCTGAGCCATACTCTTGCACGTGCATCCCAAAAAAACAGACATCAACACCCTCAACATCCTCAAATGCAAATAAAGCTTTCGTTCTGTATGGGAAAGACTCTGACATCTCTCCACTATCCACAAACCTGTGAAAAGGAAAGGATGTCATTAAAATCCAAGCAGACAAACAAGCCATGATGACAATTATTACAAATTATAGGCCTGCCTTGGTTTTACAGCTTTACACTATACATCAGAGTAAACAACTGTGGCTTCACAGCTAGAATATAAATGACAGACTGTTTTTAAGGAACCATTCTTAAAAGCGTCCAGCAGTTAAATGTGTTGTATTATACGTGAGGGTCTGGTCTTAATCTATCCCGTCTCACCTAGACTTCATGCCTGGTTTGACTTCCACCACTTTGTCTGAGACATGAACAACACGAACAGTGACTTCACCAGATTCTGGGTGATTATGTCGCTTCAGAAAGTCATTAACCCGCATTTCCAAGTAGTTGCCTAGTTTGGTTTGTGGAAGCCCTGAAGGTAAAAAAAAAAAAACCCCAAAAAGGTTTAAATGTCATTACTATTTGGATTATCAGTGAGAAGAAAACAAATAAAATGGAATTACATACTTTTAGCAGCATATTTATTCTCTTTACGGGTCTTGTTGGACTTCTTCAAACAGCCGTCACACACAAAGCTAAATAAGGGGAAAGAAAAGGATTCCTGGGGTTAGAAACAAAGAGCACAGTCAGCTGACAGTTCTACTCCATTTTTTTGTAGCAAACTCACCCTGATGGCCATATAGTGTCATTGTGCAAAACACAGATCTGATGCATCTTACGACCACAATCCATACATTCCACAAATCTACAGAGAAAATGGGGATAAAAAAAAATTGTTAATCCTGAGAATTTTGATGAACGAATAAATTAAGGAATTAAGGTTATATGAACTTACAGCTCAGGGTCGAGCATGTCATTTTTCTTCTTTTCAAACTGATCCTTGTTGATCGATCTGAAAATACATGCAAATTGTAGCGCTATTAAAACAAGAGATCGATTCTGTAGTATCAAAGGATGCATTTATGGTCTTGAAAAATCTTGATTCAAAATATCAAAAGGGCAAAACCAAGCCCTTTACACGGCAATTCCTTTTATGCATTTTCTATGTTCAGAAAATGGATGGCACTTGACTACATGAGTTGTGGGTGCATCTACACTTGATTTTTGTGTTTGGATCACTAAAACCACATTCAGAGATGGTCAGGGACAGATTATGAACAATGGAGTAAATGCTTGCCCATATTACTTGTGTAGCTGAATGCAGATAATAAATTACTCTAAAATAATAACATCTGTAAGTCTGAAAGAACAATTAATTTACTACAAAGTCCATTTTTATCCATTGGTAAACTGTTTTAACTCTTGGTGTGTGCCATTGTTATCACAAGAACTCATACTGCAGACACTAGAAAAAAAACGAAAAGATCACACTGTAATAAGACACTGATTAAAAATAGTGGGAAAGAGAAGTCGCTTACGTTTGAGGTTGGGATGGGTCATCTCCCAAGGACACACTCTCACCCTGGATCTCATTGAAACACTTCTCACAGAAGTGATACCTGTCAGCAAGAAGCCCATATTTTGGTGAACTACACCATGCGCCAACACCACAGCCAATCACAGAGAGGTAACGAGGAGGTAGCCACCAATCAGTGCAGGACAAGGCAGGGCAGACAGGCCAAAGGGGAAGCGCAGGACAGGGTCGTCGCCAGAGGAGCCAGTCATGATGCAGGATTTTTGAGCAGGGGTTTTGAGCAGGGAGGGGTTTAGGTGCAGATGATTGGTCAGATGAAAGCAGGCGATAGCAGACACGACAAACGTCAAAGTACAGGGGAGAAGAAAAGGGTCGACAAAGAAAAACATTAGACAAGACAGAAATGGATGAATAAGGAGGGAGACAACAACAGAGACAAGCAGAAAGCCAAAGCAAAGCACAGATTAGCATTTACATGTATAATGAGGAAAAACCATTACAGCAAAACAGGAGCAGAATCAGTTGCGAAGGGTGTTGAGACTTATGGACACATGAGCACATTAAACATGAACAAAAAGACTGCAGCCACAAGCAAACAGGCATTTTAAAGGTGTCACTTTAAAAAATAAGAATGGCTCCTTTCATGACACTGGCATTAATCAATGTGACAAAGTACATTAGTACATTTTGTACAGATTTACAAGCAATTATTGAACTTAAATTACTGAAATAACTGGAAATCATGATAAGACGACATACCATGAGAAATACTACTGACATTACATATATTTTATCTATGTATTATATATATTAAAAAAACATTAACATACAACCAACCAAAATTTAATTTAAAGATATAGTATAAATGGCCTTTGGTTCAAGAAAGCTTGACTTAAAATATAAGTACACTTCAAAATAAATATGATCCTAATAAAACTGTTTTAATAATTAGATGTAACAGAAAAGGAGCACACTTTAAAATGCCAGGTCTTTTCACACACATAGGATTTTACAAGGGACTGATTGGTGGAAAAGGTGGGATAACAACAATCTTATCAACTGTGGTGCAATTGTCAGTTCACTTTATGTGGCCAGGTACAGTGGAAAAAAAGCAGTTTAACAAGTTTCACATGCATATGCAATAAATAGTCATAACATGGTTCATTCAGGTATATATGTATGATTGTGTGTCCGTTAATATTAGCCTCAGTTTTAAATTCCTTACCTGTTCTGATAACTAAAGTAAGCAGCATCTCGTGGTATAGTGCATAGCTGCTTCCCATAGCAGCACAGAGTTTGGGGAGAAAACTCAAACTGTGAGAGAGAACAAAACAAAAAGCATTAGCCTGTGTCACGTTGGAGAAAACATGACAAATGTCTGTTTAAATGTTTGGAAATACAGATCAATATATTCTTGAATCTGTGCTATGACACAAAACCCAATGTTATGACTAACTCTACGGACAAGAAAACTAATTTGGTTAGCTCAATGCCTACACCACAACGCCCATTACTGCATCAGCCCCAAACTCTTATTGAATCTGTCTACAAACAAAGAGGAAAGTATTGATTTATAGAACAAGAACCACCTCAAACGTTGCATACACTCCTATGCTCTCGATTTTACCTTTCTCCCACAACAGTAGCCAAGGCTCTGCATGACCGGGTCGATCTCCTGCTCAAACACCTCTGCCAGCTTGGAGCAGTACTTGTAGACCCGTGACGTCTTGCGGTTGTACAGCCAGGCGTTGTTGAACATGAGCCAGATGTCATCCACGTATTGCCACGGTTCTTGGTACTGGCCCGTGTCGAGCTTCCGTTTGATAGTAGACAAGTCCATGGGATTCTTCACAATGTCAAAATAGTCCTGCAATTCGTCAAAAGTGACAATGTTGAATATTAGTACAAATTTCCATCTACATGGGAGAGAATTAACTTAATAGTCATTTTCAACATTTAGAAAATGTGTTTTCAAATCTCACAACTGATCCAATTGCCAATAGCCAATTTTGAAATATGTGCTACATGATTACAGAAAACAGAGAAAAGGAAAAGGGGAAAAAAACAGTTAATTCATAATACACTTTTGATTTTGCCACAGCCCCTCTGTCGATCTAATTGGCCGTGGCTAGAAAGCAGAAATTGGGAAGATCAATCTGTAGTGTTAACAAAAGCTGTGAAGGTGTCAATAGTCAGCTGAATGACACAAACTGGCCTATTTTGCCTCATCATGTCTTTTGCTGGTAAATGTGGATGTCTGGGTGCAGGTGAGACAGAATACACCTTGTTCACGTACATACAAAATTAACATTTTAACAATGGCAATTATCCTTTAATAGTATGGTTATGTGAAACAAAAACAGCACTGTATTAGGGTGGCTGTGACCAGAGAGCAGACATACTGGTATTCCCAGTAGTGAAGGGTCCACAGGCTGGCGGAAGGGCAGAGACTCAGGGTCCTGGCGGTAAAGAGACTCCAGTGTGGGCATCAGGGCCTGCCTCAGCTCCTCTGGTTTAAAAACTGGTGACAAAGCAAGTAAAAGAAACAGGATTACTACAAAATCAGTTCTTAGAATCTCTGATGCAACAGTGAATATTTTAGCTATACGCTGTAAACCAGCAACCGTTAACCTGTGGCATGCATGAAAATATTTGAAATCAACACTTCAGTCATTACTGATGGTGAGATTCAATTTAAGCAAGCCTAAAGTATCAAATTACTAACACATCTGTGGTCAAAGAGTGAAATGTACACTGCCCTCCAAAAGTTTGGAAACGCCCTAGAAAAGTGGGGTTTTGGACAATATTGGCATGAATCCTTTTTAATTTGTCATAATTTTGCACTGATAAGGGACAACCCAAACTATGAAAACATATTTTATTACATAGTTTATACATAGAAAATACTTAAATTTT